>PVJI01026587.1:0-18830 GCA_004026765.1 Micronycteris hirsuta | reverse complement strand
TTTTTTTTTTTTTTTTTTTTTTTAAGATTGCATTTATATTTAGAGAGAGGGGAAGGGAGGAAGACAGAGAGGGAGAGAAACAACAATGTATGGTTGCTTCTCACATGGCCCTCACTGGGGACCTGGCCCACAACCGAGGAATGTGCCCTGACTGGGAATTGAACCAGTGACCCTTTGGTTCCCAGCCCGTGCTCAATCCACTGAGCTACACCAGCCAGGGCTCTGGGCTTCCTGTTTTGTTCTACTGATCTACATGCCTGTATTTGTACCAGTACCAGGCTGTTTTGATTACACTGGCTTTGTAGTATAGTTTGACATCAGGTAGTGTGATCCCTCCCACTTTGTTCTTCTGTCTCAAGATTGCTGAGGCTATTTGGGGTCTTTTTTTTTTTTTATTCCATATACATTTTTGGAAAATTTGTTCTAGATTTGTGAAATATGCCATTGGTATTTTAATAGGAATTGTGTTGAATCTACAGATTGCTTGGGTAGTATGGACATTTTAATGATGTTACCATAATTCTTCCAATCCATGAACATGGTGTGTGCTTCCACTTGTTGTATCTTCCTCTGTTTCCTTCTTCGATTGCCTATAGTTTTCTGAGTACAATGCCTTTTTCTGAGTACAAGGTCCATAGGAATAAACTTAACCAAGGACCTCGGTATTCCTATGTACTTTATTTTGTGTTGTTGCAATAACAAATGGCATTGTTTTCTTAGTTTCTCTTTCTGAGAGTTTATTATTGGTATATAAAAATGCCAGCGATTTCTGGATATTAATTTTGTATCCTGCTACTTTTTGTGTGTATCCTGTTAGTTTTTTGGTGGAGTCTTTAGGGTTTTCAATGTACAGTACCATGCCATCTGCATGTGACAATTTTACTTCCTCCTTTCCAATTTGGGTGCCTTTTATTTCTTCTTTTTTAAAAACTTATTTTTAGAGAGAGGGGAACTGAGGGAGAAAGGGAGAGAAACATCAATGTGCGAGAGGTACAGGATCGGTTGCCTCTCTCATGCCCCCTACTGGGAACCTGGCCTGCAACCCAGGCATGTGCCCTAGACTGGGAATCAAACCAGCGACCCATAGGTTCACAGGCTAGCACTCAATCCACTTAGTCACACTAGCCTGGGCTATTTCTTCTTTTTGTCTGATTGCTGTGGCTAAGGCTTCCAGGACCATGTTGTATGAGTGGTGAGAGCAGATGTCCTTGTCTTGTTCCCGATTTTAAGGGAAATGCTTTTAGTTTTTGCCCATTGAGTATGATGTTGGCTGTCGGTTTTGAATTTTATTATTTTTAAATTGGATTGAAGATACATTCTCACTCAGATCCATCAGATCCATTTCCACTTCTTTCATGACTTTTTTTTATGACTTCTGCTTTTGATTCTTTTTATTTCTTAAGGAAGCAGCTTACTATAAAGATAAAGGACAAAGCAAGGGCTTTGTCAGACTTGGGTTTAAACTCCTGCTTTTCCCATTACTTGAACAAGGAAATTACTTCTTTGAGCTTTCAGGTTTAACACCTGTGAAGTAGAAAGTAATACTACCAGCCTTACAAGATTATTGTGCAAGTTAGATGAGATTCAGTACACAAAGAGCCTGCATTGTAATGACTAGTACCTAGAACCCCATACTGCTCAATAAGTACTAGTCTTTTTCCTTATGGACTGCATTGTGCAGTTTGGCACTTGATTACACACCATCTCACATTGTCTCCTATGTTCCTATGCTTGTGATTATTATCCCTCCTCTCTTGATTGTAATCTTCTCCAGGTCAGGGACTCAATCTCCTTTTCCTCTTGTATCCCTAGTTCAATGATGGTTTTTGGAGGCCAGAGTAATACTTGTTTGGAAAAAACATGTGTAAAAGAGATAAAATACATTCCCGAATCACACATTGTATTAGAAGGTGTCTTTGTAGCTGGTCATTGCAGAAGAATGTATGAGACCTTGAAGTAAGGTCCTTCAGCTGCCCATGAAAACCATAAGTGGTAAAGACATCACTAACTAGTGGAAAGAGAGAAGTGCTGTCTTACCATTCAGGAACACTCTAGTTTAGGCACTGAAGATTCCAAGCGGAGCCAGTGCTGAGTATCATGGATTGCTGCTGTTGAAACTATCTCGAGTCATATACAATAACTTTTCTGGGCAAGAATCCCATCTGCTTAATCTCTGCTAAATGAGCATATGTTAGATCTGACTTGAAAAATACCAAGTTAAATCAGACAGTTAAAAAAAATCAACATGATGCCCATAACTGGTTTAATCTATCTTCCTTTTCAGTAATCCCACACATTACCCATTTATTTGCTGTAATGAACATGCCATTCAGCTAAAATAAGATTAACTGCTTAAACCGTGGCATTACAGGCAGAGAACTTTAATGCTGCTTTGTGCTTCATTGTAAGGTTCAGCAGTTAAACAATACGGTGCTGTCATTTCTTCCCTTGTAATCAAGATGGTTTCACTTAGGATTAGGGCTCCCCAGCTGATTCTCCTGCTTCTTCAAAGCAGCAAATTTCTACGTCTAGGTTACAGCCTGGCAGTAATAACAACACTCAGAATCAAACCTGTTGGCCTCATCAGCACTCAGATTGCACTGCTCTTTGTGAAGCCCCCTCTGCTCTAATGGTGATGGAAATCTCATCTGCCCTGCAGATGATGCAAGGAAAATTAGAAGGGGGTTTGGCTGTGCATGAGGAAATCGGCCCTGGGATGACCCGGGTGGGATCAGAGTTCAGAAAGTTAACCTAAGTTCCCCCTAAATGAATGAGCACTTGCCTATTCTCTGCCTCAAGATCAAATCTCACTTCAGTGAAGCCTTCTAGACTGTTCTAGCCCCACTAATTGGTCTCTCTCTTTTTGAACTCTAATTGCAATTATAGTTCTCCCTATGTTACTTGAGTGTGTTTGTTTATTGATTTAGATGAGTCATGTCATTGTTCCTTATGTGCTAATGCTGTCTCTACAGTTAGACTGTAAGCCTCAGATGTCGGGGACAGCCATCTACATGGTCCTGGGCCCATAAGAAGGGCCCAATGATTGCACTGTGACTGAAGAAAATACCCTCCATGTGATTTGACCCATTATGACTGCCTGGATAGTCCGGAGTGGGGACAAGCAGCCTCAGCTGAGCCTGCAGGGAGCTCCCAAACCTTATTAAGCCTTTTCTTTGGATCATATTCCATTTTTGTGGTTTGTGAAACGGAGTTAACATGACCAACAGATTTGCCCATCCACTCATTGACTTATTCATTCAATAAATATTAAGCATCTTTTGTGTGCCACGTCTCATTTCTCAGAGCTCTAAAAATGGAGAAACTTCCTGCTGACATTTTGGCAGAAATGGGGAAAACAATTTAAGAGAGCTAGAACAAAATTCCTTCTTCTCACACACTACCCTTCAATCCCAACTTTTGAGCAGGTGCATGCTTTGGTAGAGCTTCCTTTCCTTGTGTGTTCAGTCACTACTTCCCCCCATTCTCACCTCCCTTCCTGCTCAAATCGGTGTGATGGATGGAACTGCTCCTCCCGGGCCTCCCAGGCTGTGACAATAGCAGGCTATTGAATTTTCCTGTGTGAAACTGGTTTGCTCAGGTCTTTGCTGGGCAGGTTACACTTGCTAGGTTGGATGGGTTCCAGGTATGTTCTCCTGGATAGGATTTAGTGTGGGTCACGAGTCCTTAGAAGGCAGGGAAAGGCGGGGAGGGAAGAGGAAGATTAAGTTTGTTCTGCTCTCTCTGCCTAGGGAATTAGAACAATTATTTAATGACTTAAAAACAAGGCGCCCTGTCTTGGTCTGCCCTTATCCCTAGACCAATAATCATTTGACTGTGTTTCGACTCCTCCAGGAAAAAGTCAGAGCCTCAGTTGCCCATGGGGTGGTCTGAGGCTGGTTTGGGGGTGTTGGAGCAGCTGCTGTCTGAACCCGACCCCTCAGGAAATCTGAGGTCACTCTTGACAGCTGTGAGTCCAAGAGTGATGCACCCTACTTCCTTGCTTCCTGCATTTTCCTGCTAGGAGTAGGGGATATGTTAGAATGATAGACTGTTAGAACCAAGAGGCACCTTAATCATCTTTTATTCCAGGCCTCCTTATTTCTCAGGTGTAGAAAATACAATGAGTGAAAGCGGTTCATCCAAGCAGACAGAGTGATTGTGGCAGAGCCAGGGCTGTGACGCAGGTCCTCTGACTCCCAGACTGGAGCTCTCTGATAGGCTCTATTCTCTCTCACCCTTCTCTTTCCATCGCTCTGTTCCCATACTTCCTTTTACTGCTCTCTCAGTGTCTCCCCTGCTTCTTAAGACTCATCTTAATGTTTTTCTTCCTTTTACAATTTCTCTTTTAAAGATTCTATTAGAAGGGAAGGGAGGGAAAAAGAGGGAGAGAAACATGGATGTGTGAGAGAACATTGACCGCTCATGCATTTCTGCAACAGAGGACCTGGCTGAAGCCCAGGCACGTGCCTGGACAGAAAATTGAATGAGCGACCTTTGAGTTTGCAGGACAATGCCCAACCCACTGAGCCACACCAGTCAGGGCCCTCTTACAATTTCAAAAGCAAAAAAATTAATAGCTTAAAAAGGAAATTAAGATGGACAAAACTAGCCCTGGCTGGTGTAGCTCAGTGGATTGAGCGCGGGCTGGGAACCAGAGGGTCCCAGTTTGATTCCCAGTCAGGGCACATGCCTGGGTTGCGGGCCAGGTCCCTGTGAGGGCCATGTGAGAGGCAACTGTACATTGCTGTTTCTCTCCCTCTCTGTCTCCCTCCCCTCCCCTCTCTTTAAAAATAAATTAAAAAAAATAAAATCTTTAAAAAAAAATGGACAAAACTAGTTTCCTCAACATTCTCCTAAACACCTTTGCTTTGTCCACAGTTTGCTAAAAAATATTTCTTAGATAGCAATCTTTAAGCATTCATTCCATAATTTACTATGGACTCCTAGAAGTTTTCTGTCTATTTCTAATAAGAGGAGCGTGTTCTTTAACATTTTTTCTTAGTTCAAACTTGTTTTGATTACAAGTGACAGAAATCCCACTCAAAACTAGCTTAAGTATAAAAGGAGATTTATTGGATTACATAAGTGGAAAGTTCAGGAATTGATCTAGCTTCTGGTTTGACTGGACTCAGGAACTCAAAGAAGTTTGCCGTATGCAGCTTGACCCACTTGTCTCCATGCTTTCCTACTGCAGACGGGTGTTCTCCGTGCAGTGGGGGGGTGGCTGCTGGAGTCCCTGTTCACATCCTTCCAAAACGCAAGACTCCTTTTTCTCAAATTTCAGGTTGAAAGATCTCTGAAAAAAGACTTTAATTGGCCTAAACTGAGGCACATGCCCATCCCTGGACCAATTGTTGTGCCTAAGAGAATGAGGTACTGTGACTGGGAGAAAAGTTCTGTGTCTGGCTGCTCCTGTCACACACACACGCACACACACACACACACACACACACACACACACACTGCCCTGGCGGATTTGGGTTGTGTCAACCCCCCCCCCCACACACACATATGGATGTGTTCACCAACCTGGAAACTCTCTGAACCGCCCATACTTTGGAGGTTTTTATGAGGGCTTCATCACATGAGTATAAAAAATTATTCACTCAATCAACAGCCCCTTTCTGAACCTCCCCAGAGGTTAGAGAGTGGGGCCGAAAGTTCCCAGCTTCCAATCATAGTTTGGTCTTTTTGATAACGGATCCCCATTGTGAAGCTTATTCAGGAGCCCACCAAGAGTTGCCTTTTTAGAACAAAAGACACTACTATCACCCAGGAAATTCGAAGGCATTTAGGAGCTGTGTGTCAAAGACCAAATACAAAACAAAAGATGCTCTTACACTTAGGAAATTACAAGGGTTTAGGCAGCTCTGTGCCAGGAGCTAGGAGGAGGAGACCAATATGGGTTTTTCCTATGATCTCACAAGGCCCTCTCTCTTCTCCCGTTCCTCTGTCCTGCTGCTTGGAGTGTGGCTGTGACGGCTGGAGCTCCGTCTTAAAAGAGACAAAAAGGACCACGCACATCTGAGCAAGAAGCGAGTTCTTGACACCACGGAGCCTCCTACCGACTCAGGACAGCCTTCACAGACTTCGTGTGAAGGAGGAGAACACATCTTGCTTAAGCTACTATTCAGCTGAGTTTTTGGTCGTTCGCAATTAAACCAATACCAAGTGATTCAGGATGTTTCAGATGAAGCGGATGAGAAGAGGAATTTTGTTTTGCACTAAGGGGCAAGATAATATATTGCCCAGGATGGGGTGAGTATGTGATAGCCTGGTGTGAGAAGCTGGACATTTGTTTTTGGGGGGATTGCTAGGAACAATGCTACTTCTTGAATGAGGCCAAGGCTTTTGAACTCTCTTCTTTCTCTACTTTTGATCCTTAATCTAACAGTGCCAATCCCTTGGGTATTCAATGCCCTTATTGGTAAAATAATGTGATAATAATGTTTTGGAATGTATTTGGCTTTTAATTTCAGCAATAAGAACTACTGAACAATTAATAGAAAGATAAACATGCATTCTCAGTTTGAAAATTGAAATCTATTTGAAGATAATAAAATAAAAAGGGCTCCAACTTATTGACAGTCTTCTGTTTTAAGCTCTGTACTGTGCTAAGTATTTTACAAACATCTCGTTTAATCTTAACAACGATCTTATGTGTTAAATAAATACTGTTTTGGGGGTGGGGGAGGGGAGAGGATGCAGACAACTGTAATTGAACAATAAATTATTTTTAAAAAACTACATATATAAAACAGATATACATTGTGAGTACTAAAATTAAAATTGAGATAAGATTAAATTTAAAACAAAAACAATAAAACCCCGGTCTGTTTCCTTGAACAGGAATCACACCCTCTAACAGAGCATTCAGCACTCACTGCTTAGCACAGTTAACAAAGTGTTTGTATGAGATGACTGCAGAAGTGTTTGCTGACAAGAAATGCACATTAAAAAATACTGGTTTTAGCTTCATTTTCTGGGTGAGAAACTGATATTTAGAGAGAAAAGTTAAACATACCTAGAATCACACAGTTTATAAGAACAGATTTGCATGACCCCGAAGCCCATAAGCAGTGCTCTGACTGAAGCTGTGAAAAACACATTCTGTTAACTGAAGATCTCTTTTAATAGCTTTATTTTGAAAATGAATGTCAGTTGGTGTATCAGTCAGGTTCCCCACAGGGAACATTTATCACAGATAGTTCAGTGAAGAGACTTTAGTAAAGGGGCTACCTCCAGAGGTGCGGGCAGGGTTAAGGAAATGAACAAGGTATTTCTAGGCACCCAGAGTGTGGCACCAGCAGGAAGCCATTATGTCCCCTGGGGCTGAGGGAGCACAGGGTGGGGGGTGCAGTTTGGCATTGTAGTCTGGTGAGAGCTGAAGTATGGGAGAGGGACCACTTTGAGGGAGCCACAGATGTGGGACATCACAGCTACCTAAGCAGGGAAAGCAGGGGAATAAAGCCTGACCCCTCTCCCCTCCCACCCTGCCATCTGACGGGGTCAGTGTCTTTGGGTACAGAGCAGGGCTGGAAAAGATGGAGAATGGGTCTGGTCTGGAAGGCAAGCAGAGGAATTACAACCACCCAGTTTACTACTGAGCTACAGCAGCTCTGTAATCCAGCCATCATGCAGACTTTTCTGAAAAATGGGCTGCTCTCGGAGCTCAGGTCACATTCTTTCTCTGCTTTGCAAGGATAACCCTGCTGAGCAGAATCTGCAGGGCAGTGAGGCAGTTCTGTCCTGCAGTCCCAGCATCCTCTTTTCTTCCACGTCACCTCCTCAACCATCCTTCAGGACAGGCTCGGCCCTCATTGCGGAATTCCCGCATGCCCCAGGGAGGAGAAGCCACTGTCAGCGTGCAGGAGGGAGTAGTAGTGGCGGTCAGACGGAAAGCTGACTCAGTGATTAAAGACACATTTCTTACTTGGGCCTACTGTAGTCATCTTTTTTTTTTTAAATCCATGAATATTGTATCAGTAGGAACCAAAAATTTATTTCTAATTGCAGTAGACACCTCTTAAAGGACAAACGATACTGGACCAAGGCTTGTACCACTGTCAGTTGTGTATATTTCATTATCACACATTTTCCATTAAAAGGAAGTAAGTAAGGTATAAGGGATTTGTGGGAAAATATTTTGGGTGAAATAAAGGATAAATAAATTGATAATCTTGTGACTTCTTAAGAAGGAAGTATTCTAAAATTTGTAGCCTCCTCTCAGAGAATATTTTATACTCATTAACTCTCAACAACTTTGTTATTGCAAAGGAAAAGAAAAGGTAAATTCTGATCACGTAAGCCTTTGGGAAGCATAGGCAATTAAGTGACACTGCTGACCTAGAGTGCAATTTTGTTTTAATGAGAAAACATCTGAAAAAAACTTCAGCAGTCTACACAGTCCAAATCAAGCTTTTATAAGCAGTTATTGCCACCTTTGGGGACACTAAAAAATAAAATAAAATCCTTGGAAAATTATGAAATGGAACTCTTAGGAATTACCAAAATAATGAGCCATTTTGCTTTTCAAACATATAGTAATGAAATCACATTATATCTCTTTTTGTGGTTAAATTTTATTTTAAAGTATTTTTAAAGTTATATTTTGGTAAATTGTTTTTCTAACTTCATGTTCTTTCACAAAGTAGTTTTCTTATATTTTTCTATTTGTAATGGTCATTAAAGGACTATTTTAAGTATTAAAAAAAGGGGAATATTACCAGTTCTGGCTTCACTAGGCAACAACTCAAAACTTAGAAGAAAAACATATTTTGCTCTTATTGAAAAGATATATTTTAGGTCTTTAAACCTTCATTTTGGCTTTTGCCTTGCCACAGAAAATGAAGACTTTTGTCTTCATTTGTGTTGCTATTGATGGAGAATTTCTTTTAGCAAGTGAGTAGTAAGAGGAAGGCGGAATTATTGCTAGTATCAAAACGTATTCTACAGCCCTGGCTGGTGTGGCTCAGTGGATTGAGTGCTGGCTTGTGAACCAAAAGGTCACTGGTTTGATTCCTGGTCGGAGCATATATGTGTGGGCTGTGAGCTAGGTCCCCGTTTGGGGGTGTGTGAGAGGCAACCTATCAGTGTATCTCTTGCACATTGATGTTTCTCTCCCTCTCTTTCTCCCTTCCTTCCCTTCTCTCTAAAAACAAATAAATCTTTTTTTTTTTAAGTGCTCTGCAGAATTCTAGTCTTAAGAGATGCCACGGACACATTTTCTTGGGCATGCATAATGTACATTAACATATTAAAGGCTCTGACTGATGCGGACTCCAGCCCGTGGGGTCCGTGTGTTGTGGCCGTGACGAACAAATTCACACGGACTACAGAAGTCCTGTGGAGGAAAAGGGACGGCATGACCACCCTCTCAGTGAGAGCGCCCCAACCCCTGCCTGGACAGGCTTTTATTGCTTTTCTGAGCGCATTACATGGAGGATGGTTCTCATTTACTATGCACAGGTTTCCTTTAGGTGGTTACCTTTTATAGATAACAAAGGAAAGAATGCTACCGATTACTTCTAAGAGAAGGATATTTGCAGATGCAAGGGGAGAAGTGGTCGAACTGGTTACACTCCATACTTGGGAGGTTTAGCATAGATTTTAGGAAGTTACTTTAAAGATATGCAGTAAACATTTGCTGCCTCAATTCAGGGTGAGGGATTTTTAGCAAAAAGCAAGCCTCACAGCAGCCTAGGTACAATGTAGTCCTGATTCCCCACGGGAGAACCTATCTGTGGGCTCGGTTCTTGTGTGCCAACTCACTCCCTGCTGGTTTTTCTGAATCAGGGGCTGGGCTACATTTGCCACTGCCAGGTGGACCAGTTCCCTACATCTGCTACGAGAAAGAAATCTACTTAACAGTTGTTTTACTCACCTTAATTTTCTTCCCACAAACCCCTACTGATAGGGGACTCAAGAGTTGGAAAATTACAGTTTAAGGTAAAAAGTTATAAGCCTAGCAAGTAATGTATATGTTGAAGCCTTTGTTTCAGAAACTACAGATAAGGCCCATCCTGGCTCCTGGGAAAACAGCCGACCGCCTGAGGCACCGCTAAAGATTACCACCTGGGGACAACTGGAGGCATCCGGGCCTTTGTGTCCCAGGGAGAGACAGACTACCACCCGCCCCTGGGAACAGCTAACTGCCCAGGACAGGAGTGTTGCAGTGTCACTCACCTAATCCCCCTTGAACTTCAAAGCCCCACACCGCACCTTGTTTATTCCCTGGTATGAAAACGTTGGCCTGGAAAGAAAAGACAAGATGGTCTGTTAGGGTGTGAACCCACCATCTTCTCAGATCGCCGGCCATCTGAATAAAGCATCCATAAAGATTCAATCGCTGTCAGTGCTTATTGGGTTTGGTAGTGACAGGCAGCCCGAATGCCGGTCTCTTTTCCTGTTATACTATTAATCCCTATATAAATTATCAAGAAAAAATAAAAAATATAATTTGGAGAATGTAGCCTTCAGCTGAATGAAGTTCCCCTAACTACATTGTAACTCACGGTAAAGATTTTTGTCGTCCAATTGTTTTGAAATTTTCAAGCCATCCCAGGCAGGGTCTGGTTTCAAGAAAGGTTCTGTGGGGACCACGTCTAAGTTTTAAGATGGAGGACCTGCCTGTATGACATGACCAGCACCGTCAAGAAGGACATCCGGGGCCTTCCTTTGTTCTGAACACACGAATCTTTTTTTAAGATTTTATTTATTTATTTTTTAGAGAGAGAAGGGAGGGAGAAACAGAGGAAAAGAAACATCAATGTGTGAGAGAAACATCAATTGATTGTCTCTCATATGCCCCCAATTGGAGACCTGGCCCTCAAGCCAGGCATGTGCCCTGGTGGTGAATCGAACCAATGACCTTTCAGTTTGCAGGATGATGCTCAACACACTGAGCCGCACCAGTCAGGGCTGAGCATAGACATCTTTCACTTGTCCTGTTCATACTCCGAGTTCCTGAGAAGTTCTTGACCTCCTCTGCCTGAATTTTCCCCTTATCTCTTATTTTTTGGCTTCATGAAAATCACTCAGGGGAAAAATCCCAAACAAAGCACATTTGATAGTTCTCTGGTGTTGGCTCCCTTTCTCTGCTTTGATTCACAGTTACACAATAAGGTGAATTCTACATTATTCAAGCCACTCCAGAAATCATTCAACCAGGATGAGTTTATCCTAAAGCCCTGGTGCTGGACTGTGTCTACTTACTCATTCACTGAAGAAATATTTCTGGTCCCCGGAGACGAGAGACAGGCAGGGTTCCAGGCCTTGGGGCTCCTGATTTCGCAAAGGTTTTGATCTAATGACGACAACAAGGAGGGGGTTTAATGCCCAGGCCAGGAACCTGGAAGGTCCCAGATGAGAGAACCATCGATTGTTAAGTTTTAAAGATCAGAGAGAATGGAACTTAATTGTACTAGGCAACTATATTTTATTTAGAATTAAAAATTGCATATCCTTTTTAATAGAATGGTTATTGTTTCTTTGGCCATCTGGATGGCTAGCTATGTTGTGTCTGAATCCTTTCACGCCTCATCCTTGTTCCTCCAGTTCCCTGCCTTCCTCCAGTGTGGTGTTCATTTGCACTTCTCCCAGCAGATGCATGGGAGGAGAAAGAGATAAAAACTCAGAGAAGTTAATTCAGCATTTCTGGAGTTTAACTGGGAGTGTGTGACCTTCTTGTACAATATCCAGGGTGCTTGTTCTTCAAACCTTACTCTTGTGTCTTCCATTATATTTCCTTCATCCTTCCTCAGAAACATCTCCGTGCATTCTAAAACCACAGACTCTAAGAGCTAGGAAAAACTTGAGAGACTCCCCAGTATCTAGTGTAATGTCTTCTGAGGGGAAAACTGAAACTGCTAGAGTTGAAATGATTTACCCAGAGCAGTTGGAAACCAAGTCTTTGACTCATGGTTCCAAATTCTTTTTACCACAGATGCTCCTTGCTTCTCTAGGAGAATAGTAAGGAGAAAGAAGACGCCAGTGCTTGCAGGAAAAATATATTTAGCTTTTACTTGGCAAAAAAATAATACCACACATGCATTTGTGTTTTCAAAATATTAATTGCCTTCATTTGCCCTGGCTGGTGTGGCTCAGTGGATTGAGCGCAGGCTGGGAACCAGAGGGTCCCGGTTCGATTCCCTGTCGGGGCACATGCCTGGGTTGCGGGCCAGGTCTCCAGTGGGGGCCATGTGAGAGGCAACCATACATTGCTGTTTCTCCCTCTCTTTCTCCCTCCCTTCCCCTCTCTCTAAAAATAAATAAATAAAATCTTTAAAAAAATATTAATTGCCTTCATTAAAGAGCTAAATCCACATAAGAGAAATCCCAAATAAATTTTAAAATAAAAATACTTTGTCAGTTTATTAGTAGATTTATGATTTTTTTCTCCAATTAACAACCAGTCAGCTGCCCAGTGTTTAAGTACAAAGCTTTGATAACGTCCTTAATATCACACTCTGTTGATCAGTGGAGACCCTTAGCCCGGGATGAATTCAAGAGGCATAGAACTCCCTTGTGTGCCTCACCTGTTCCTTCACTTTCTTTTCATGGATTTGGTTGACTACCTTTCTTCTACATTCTCAGATGTTTGAAAGGTACCCACTCAAATGTCCTTTTACTTAGGTGAATAAATATGTATTTGAAACAAAAAAGAAATATTAAATATGTTACACTTGATACCATGTTCCTACAGAGGGACTGCTTCCAGTTCTGTCTTGAAGGGACCTGGCACTCACAAGGGTAGACAAAGATTGACCGTAGCAAACGGGGTTTGCAGAGACCCAGACTGCCCTGTTGGCGCCCTGCAGAAGGGCCAGCATGCACACGATGGAAAGCATCCACCAAGCATTCGGTGAAAGAGCCCCGAGAACCATACGGTCAGCACGATCCTCCTGAACCGACCCCACCTGCTTCTCCCAGGCTCATCACTGGCAGATCTCCCCTTGTTCACCACGCTCCAGCCCAGCTGCTTTTCCTTCTGATTCCTTCTTCAAATTCCACCTGCTGTTCCCTGCCCTGCCCTTACTTGTGCCCTTGATCTGGAATGATCTCCTTTCTCAGAACTGGCTCCTCATCCCAAGGGAAGCCTTTCTGAGACACTTTAGCTGAAGGAGGCCGCACCTCTATCCACTCAGTCTCCAGCCCATCATCCTATTTGTTTCCCTTACAGCACCTACGGTGACCTGAAATTATTGCTTGCTGTTTGTTGTCTGTGCCTCTCTCCTCCCCCAAGAAGATAAGAATTTGCCTGTTTTGTTCAGCATATATATCCTCAGGATCTGAGCACCTAGCACATTGTAGATGCTTGATAAATATTTGTTAAGTGTATGAATTAAGAAATAAAACAAGCTGGAGGACTGTGATTATTGTCCAAGTAGCAATGCGCTGTGCAGTTACAATGTCAACCATGTTCAGAATTGCCTTCCAGGTATCCTCCAAAGAGTACCCTACAAAGCCTCCAAGAGTATCATGGTGGGCAGTAAGCCACATAGACCCGTCAACCCAAGGAGACTGCTTCTCACTGGAACTTTTCCTAAACCTGGAGTGCCCTCTGACAGCCCCTTGCAATGTTTCCCACCACATATCAGTCCAAATTCCTCAGTGGGAGAACGAACGTCCAAGCAGTATTAGGGGTCATGCTGTGCCTGTTAACGCAGGGTTCTGGGAACACGGAGATGAGTCTCCACTCCGTTCCCAAAGGGTCTTACAGTCCCTTGGGGGAAATCACCCAGCCCTCGGGACCCTCGCTGGCACGTGGAGCAGCCTCAGCAGTGTTGCCCTGCAATATCGATGTTACTGTGGTTCCTGGACTTTCGCCTTTGGAAGCCTAGGATGCTTTGTACTCCACTAAAGTGTTCAGTGTTTCAACACCAGTAATGGTACATTTTTGAAAAGCTACCCATTACTGAGCTCCTGTTATGTGCTAGACAGACTCTGCCCTGGACATTTCTTTCTGTTTTTTTTACATTTTTTTTCTCCCCAAATAGTTCTGAATATATTTCCATACGATGGCACTGAAAGTTGAGAAAATTCAGTAACTTGTTCGAGGTCACACAATTTAGTGAGAGCCATGAAACACTCCAAGTGTTTCTAATGCAGGGCCCTCGTTTCTTCCGCCACACCATGCACACTTGTTTCAAATGTTTCAGGCCCCAGTTCCTACATTTTTCACCTGCAATGGATGTCTTCCCAACTTCCCTTCTCTACTCATGTCAGAGAACATCTCACACGTGCCGGGTAAAGCCCCGCAGGCACAGGCAGGCTTCTTCACAAAGAGCGTGCAGCCCAGGGGCACGTGGCTCTGACTGAACCATTAAATAAGGCTGTAGGAGCTCCAAGGACGCCTAGAACGCACAGGGCAAAAACAACACTGAACAGTCACTTACAGGTATGGCTGACATAAGACCCTAATGGGCTCAGCTTCTGCCTCCACTTCTGTAACTGCGGAGCCCTCCTGGCTGACACCATTCATGCCCTAGGTCAGTCCAGGTTCCTCTCACCTCTTGCCTTAGCATAGGTGTTTTCAGTCCCTCACGGTCACCTAAAAAGTGTACATTGGTGGAAAGCAGCAGTGTCTGCCAAGGAGTGTGACTTCCCCAGTGAATGGGACACAGGGAGTGCTGGTCGCCCACTGGAGCCAAACTCTTCCCCACCTTGGGGAAGCGGTTCCTCCCAGTCTCTGTGGATATGGCTTTTATAATTTTTTCTTTCAGATATTACTACTTGGAAAATTGTTGTTTTATTCCTGTTCATGACAGCTTGTAAATATTATGATTTGGCATATCACATCCCCCAGTGAATCTCCCATTCATAAACTCTGGGCCGCTCGGACATTCACGGAACTGGGCGGACACTGGGCAGGGGGTGGGAGTCGGCAGGAATGAAGGCCACCCTGCCCTCCCTTCCCACACATACCATCCAGCCACTGGCAGGGCACCACTGGGAAAGTGGAAGTATGAGGGAGGGAAACTTCTAGGTCATTATTACTCTGCTGAGGGAAGAAAACTGACTTTCCTTAAAACCACTCCTTTGGAGCATCAGGCAAATTTCTTTTAGCCTCTGGAGTTTGAAATGGTTCTGTAGGTACAGGTGACAATGGACTTTAAAATAAAGGCTTTGGGAGGAGACAGGTCTCTCTAACTAGCTGCTCTCGTGTCTAACTGTGATTTGTAAGAAGGCACATGCCCATGGGGGAAGGAGTGGGGTGAGGCACTAGGGAACTAGTGGAAGAGAAAGAGAGGGGAGTTGGTGGGAGGATAGGAGAGAGGAAGCGTCAGAGACAAAGGGTGCATGGGGTTTGAGCGTTCTGCCTCCTCTTCCCTTTCATTAGCACACTTCCCAGGGATTCGCAATCCAGTCAAGCCCTTCTTAGGAGCTGGGGTGGCCTGGGGCACAGGCTGACTCTCAGGAGAGCGTGGCAGTAGCCGAGGCAGAAGAAGTCAGACAGGAAGGCTCTGGCACAGGAGCTGCGGGGTGGTGTCGACAATAGCCGACCTGTCCCAAGACCTTAAGAAGGAAGCCAATGGGACTCTTGCTTTGGAGCGGCTGGTGCCCAGCCAGCTCTCTGCTAGGTGGCTGGAAACAGACTGATGAACATAATGGAGTGATTTGTAATCTGTCATAACACCAGAAGCCACGAATCCACAGACTTTGACCCCTCCCAGCTATAATAAGCTCCTTTTTTCAGCGGCACATGTTCTCCCTATGGGGAGGGAGGAAGGGGGCCCTTTTTCTAATTACATATCCAAAGCAGGTGTTTTTCTGGAGAACAAAGCATTATATTCATTAGCAGCAATGTTATAAACCAGGTTCTTTTTACTAGCCAGTTAACTAATTGACAGTTAAGAATTTGTATTAATATACTGCAGCCAGGCATTGCTTAATCTGACAGTTTTATTAAAAATGTAGGCAAGCTTTGCAAGCCCGCCTTTGTGTGGGAATCCTGCTCACCAAGGATCTTAACATTGCCTGGAAAATGATATCCCACTGGCAGGAAATTGCCTCCCAGGTCAAAGTCCAGGAGTCAGCAGAGTTACTCGCTTGGATGATTTTTTGTTGCTGTTCCCCTCGGTGATACATCTGAACAAGGAAGTGGTTTTTGTCCCTGTTTCCTTCAAATCTTATTGGTATAGTTCACTTGTGCTGGACCAAACTATCCAGGTAGTGAATTATCCTGACTTTTTTTTCCCTGCTTTTTGGTGTCCCTCACCCTCTTTAAATTTTTTTTTTAATTTACAGGGTATAGAAGGAATGATTTCTCAGGTTCTTACCAACTCCATCAAAAGTTTTGCGATGGCAGAGATGGTGAAATTCAAAATCTATCATATAGCTGCCTTTTCCAGTCTTGGTCTTTGAGACTCTACCCAATTTTCAAGACCCAGCTTGAATACTCCCGTCTCCACGAATCCTCTCTAATTTCCCCCGCTGACGGAAAGCAAGTATCTTCCTCTCTCACTTGCAGTGAACTTCTCTTGTGCCCTTGACTCACCTTGGGGCACAATCTGCCCTGCCTATAGTTCGTTCTCCCTCCCGTGGTCCCTTGCCTATAGCAAACACTAAATATTTGCTAGGTCAGATTGAATTTACCCTTTATGGCTAGCTCCAATCTCAGCCAGTCGGTCTGCAAACAGTCTTTTGATCTCTGTGTAACTATCTCTAGAATCTGGTCCTTCTCTGTGGCAAGACTTTTAACACCTGTTGTCCATCTTCCTGTTTCAGCCTCAGCCTCCTTGGGAGGAATATCTCGAAGACGTAATTGTGATCATGGAACTCCTTCACAGTTCTTCATTCATGTATTCATTCATGCCTCAAATATTTACCGAGCACACCCCGTGTGCCCTGTACTGTGCTGGGAGCTGGGACTTCAGCAGCGAACCAAACACTCCGAAATCCTGCACCTGTGGGGCTGGTATTCTAGTGCAGGAGACAAACACTCCATAAACAAGTGAGGGTGTAGGTGCCTTGGGAAAGAGAAAAGAAGTGAGGGAGGGGATCTGGAGTGAAGAAAGGGAAGGCCAGTGCTGTCCTGGGCTGGTCAGGAAAGGCTTCCGTGCGAAGGTGACTTGGAGCAGGGACTGGGGGACGTGAGGGAGTGAGGCAAGTGGAAGCCTGGGGGAAGAGCTCACCAGGCAGAGGGAACAACAGAGGAACGAAGGTCCTGTGGTGGCAAGGAGCATGCCAGCAAGGTTGGAACAGAGAGGAGGAGGTGGGAGGAGGAGCTAGGGGGAGAACATGTTGACTGTTGTGGGCATTTTTAGGACTTTGGATTTTATTTTGAACAACATGAGGCATTTAAACATTTTCAGCAGAGGAGAGTTTTGATCTAACTTCGGTTTTAAAAGGTTGCTCTGGCTACTATGTTGAGTAGAATGCTGGGGAGGGCGGGATAGGGACAGAGGTAGGGACACCTGTCCAGAGGCTATTGCAGCAATCCAGCCAAGCGATGACAGTCACGTGGACAAAGGTGGATTCTGCAGGCAGGGAGAAGTGGCTGGGTTCCATGTATTTTTCAAGGTAGAGCCAACATAATCTGGAATGGAATGGAATGGATATAAAGAGGGAGGGAGAGAGGGAGAGAGAACTGTAAGTTTTAAAATATTATTTATTTTAAGCAACTGAAGGAATGGCTTGTCCTAGGATTATATTTGCCCACATTCCAGGGTGGTCACCTGCTTCTCCTTTTCTGTGTTCTAGGCTCTATTCACACCCAGCTCCTCCATGTTCCACACTCACTTTCTTTCTCATGCCCAAGTCTTTGCTCATAATAATCCCTCCTACTGGGTCACCAAAGTATGGTCATTTGTCCACCAGGTGACTTCCTATTCCTCCTGTGAGACTTCTGAACACACTCACACACACTCCCTCACATGTATCCCATCATAATTTTCTTGCCTCTTCGTATATCTGATTTGAATATCTTCTTTGAATAATTGGTTGTATGGCAGACATTGTAAATTTTACCTTGTTGAGTAATAGTTATTTTTGAAGTTTTATGAATATTCTTCAACATTGTTCTGAAATGAAGTTACTTAAGAACCACTTGATCCTTTTGGGCCTTGTGTTTCAGATATTTTAGAGTGAACTAGAATATGTGTTTCGTCCAGGGCTAATAATCATTTCTCATTATTGAAGCCAGACCCTTCTGCGGGCTCTGCCAGTGCACTGAGGTCTTCTAGTCCAGCTGGTGGGAACGGGCACTGTTCTCAGAGTGCAAGCACCGGGCACTACTCTCTCTCTCTGACCGTTTAGATAGCTCTCTTTCCCACCGTGGGTCCTACCCCACATATTTGTACTGATACCTCCTCTATTGAACGCTTGCAGGTGATTTCCTGCAGTCTCTGGGTTCTCTCTGTGTGCTGCTCTCTCCTCCCTGGCACTCTGTGCTATGAATTCCATCTGCTTGGGCTCCCCGGACTTTCAGCTCCATCCCCTCAATTCAAGGAGTCCGAAAGGATCCACTGGAGTTCCGCTTGGCTATGGCCTGGAAACCTCTCAAGACAGAAGGTAGGGGCAATCATAGGACACCCCTCATTTGTCTCCTGATGACCATTGTGCCACACATTTCATCTGATTGGCTGTTTCAGGTGGGAGGGCAGGTCCAGTCCCTGTTACTCCCTCATGGCTGAGAGCAGAAGTCCTAAAGGTTCCTCAGCTCTACCCTGAGAAAGCTTAAAAGAAAGCATTGAAAGGGTCAAACTCAAATAAGTTAGCTGCATTTCAGAACAAAGCACAGAGATCTTTAAGAATACAACAAAATCTAGTGTCCAACAATGTAAAATGCACAATGTCTGGCATCTAATAAAAAGCACCAAGCAGGGAAA
>PVJI01026586.1:0-18842 GCA_004026765.1 Micronycteris hirsuta | reverse complement strand
TAGGTAACTGTCTCCTTTTCTCTTGCTGCTCCCAGGATCCTTTCCTTATCTTTGACCTTGGGTAATGTAATTATGATGTGTCTTGGTGTGTTCCTCTTTGGGTCCAACTTCTTTGGGACTCTCTGAGCTTCCTGGACTTCCCGAAAGTCTATTTCCTTCGCCAGCTTCGGGAAATTCTCCATCATTATGTGTTCAAATAAGTTTTCAATTCCTTGGATTTCTTCTTCTCCTTCTGGCAGCCCTGTGATCCGTATGTTGGGGCGCTTACAGATGTCCTGGAGGTTTCAGAGCCCCTCCTCCATTTTTTGAATTCTTGTTGCTTCATTCTTTTCTGGTTGGATGTTTTTTTCTTTCTGCTGGTCCACTCCGTTGATTTGAGTTCCAGTTTCCTTATCTCTATTGGTTCCCTGCAGATGTCTCCTCATTTGTTCAAGCAATTTCGATAATTTTTCATCAAATTCTGTTAGCATCCTTATTACAAGGGTTTTGAACTGTGCATCTGATAGGTTGTCTATCTCTTGGTCGGTTAGCTCTGGGGCTTTGATATGTTCCTTTCTTTGGGCCATTTTTTTTTCTCTCGGTGAGCCTGTTACTGTAAGGAGGGCGGAGCCTTGGGGATCCCCTGTGCAGGGAAGCTCCCAGTAGTTGGGCTGTGATGTAGCCTGTGGGGGCGGGACCTGAGTGCACAATGGCGCCTGCTCTGCTCTTGGCACCCACACCGCCTTCCGCAAGCAATTCGAGCCCCTCTGCGCTGGCTCCGGGAGTCGCTCCAGGGTCGGTGGACGGGCTGCACAGCTCCAATCCCCCACGGGTCTCCCCAGCAAACTCTCCTGTGAGGCCAAGAGTTCCTCCCGCCGCCGACTCCACCCCCACCGGTGCTCTCAATCTGCACCGATGGGTTGCGCCCTGCTTTCTCTCCTGGTTTCTCTGCATGCGAATGCGGACCTGCCCGGTCCACCATTCTCGGCCCTGCTGGGTCCCGATGAGCCGGGCGCAGGCCAAGTTTCAGTTGGGCCCCCCCCCCCATCTCGGTGTGCTGCAGCCCCGTGGGAACCGCCCCTCCAACCCCGGTCTTGCCATCTGCTCACCAGCTCACCGCGGGGTTGCCGAGCGCTCTCCCTCCGCCCTGCTCCTCCCAGCTCACCAGACTGGATGAATGTATCTTTAATTCCTTGGTTGTCGGACTTCCTCTCAATTGGATTTTCTGTCAGATCTTGCTGTTTTTGGTTGTGTAAATTTCTGATTTTTTTTCCTTGTTTGGTTGTGCGAGGCAGCCTGGCGCATTCACCTATGCCGCCATCTTAGGAAGTCTCTCATATACCGTTTTAAAACAAGAATTATTTTCTTTCTCTGGCTCAAATTTCTGGAATCTTAACACTTTATTTTAAGATTAACATTTGCAAAAAGACAAGGAGAACAAAATATTAAGGAGAATGATACCATACCTTAATGACCTTTAAAATCCCCACATTTGTTCTTTCATTCATTTCTATGTCAAACCAATTTCCCTCGTTTCCAGAGATAAAGAAAATCACTGCCACCCAGTTAGCTGAGAACTCCTCATCCAAATCGATAACTCTAATTTGGAGCAATTCTGAATGCAGAACATTTTCTTCGATTTCTATGAGATCCTGAAACAAGAAGGAAAAAAAAAACCCATAACACCAAGTATGTGAGAGGACTATAGTAGACTTACATTAAATGTTTATAGTTTCTCATTATTTAGAAAAGGGATCTGTGTTTATAGTCAGATTTTTCATTGTTCAAATGTTTTCCCCTGTGCATTTTATAAACAAGCACTGACAAAATACACGTCTATGTTTTGGTTGTATGGACTAAGGGTAACGTATACATCTGTAAATAAGAATATTCAAACAAATGTTAGCATGTGGTAAGTTAAGAATTTTAATTTCAAAGACAAATACTTACTGAAGACAGTTCCAGGTATGGGATGTTGTCGTTGACATCGAGGATTTTAATGCTGCATTCACACTCTGCTGACATACCATCTGCCCCACCATCTCGGTCTGAGCCTCTTACAGCAAGAGAATACTGGCCATATTGCTAAAATACACATTACAAACCATAGCACAGTTGACACAGATAGTCCTTATTCTGTCTCTTGCCAAGTTCTTTTAAAATGCTGGCTCAACATTTATATAAATCTATGGTGGTGATAAGGGTAACACAGGTTATTGAAAATTCACAAACCTCACATGAATCAACTGAAAGTCACCACTTCTAGTCCCCCAAATATTTACCCAGCCTCATTTTTAAAAAAAGCAACATTTCTTAAAGGCCTCATTCCTTATTTTACACTCATATTTGAAAATGTTTTTAAAGGATAGAGTGGGTCAAGATGATCAGGAGGAGAGAAATTTTGGTTTATCAAGATTTTTGGCTTAAGAATCCCATACCTTTGATAACCAGGCCCTTATTGTGGAAAAAATAAAGAGATAAAAATAGTTTGCACTTTGGGGGTTGGTTGTGGCAGGTTGTGGCAATGGAATTACTGATGATCTGTCTTCTTGATTCTACTATATGATTGCTTACATTTTTAGATGCTTGTAAGGGCTATAATGGCTTTTCAAGAAGCATGCACAACTGCATTCTCCTTTGAAACTGTGATGTAATCTTAGAGAATTCATAGTTAGAGACATCTTGAGGTCTCTCCTTGGACCCCAAGGTCCACTGCTCTGGTGGCATCCCAGTAAATGCAGAGTTCCTTCCCTCTTTCTAGTCTCCACCTCTATAACTCTTTTGAGAAAGAGCTAAATAGTCAATTCTTCTGATTGTACTTTTCTAACAAGTATAAATCACTGATTATTTTCTTATTTCCAAATGAAACATTGATCTGGATGTTGCTTAATTTTTATCAATCATTCTGTTAATTCATTTTCCAAAGGAATCAATGGGCAGTCAGTAGGTGTGACACAGGAAGCAAACAATTTTTGTCAAAGGAGCTTAAATGTGCGGGATTGAAGACAGATACACACGTTGCTCAGCCTGTGAAATTTCTTGGAGCCTCAAGCATGTTCATGCATTGACTCTCCAAGGCGGGGGACGGAACAGCAAAACACTGAAAGCATGTTTTATGTACTCAGAATACAGTTTTCTTAATTTGAGGCAAATCCTAAGTAAAATTAAATGAAAAAAAAATGACAGTATAAGATGTATGTGAAGAATCCCCATATCTTCATTTTAAAGATATTTTTATGTCATTGCAATTATGTGAAAAGATTACACATATAAAAATTAAAAGTATAGTTTCCTTTTTTCTTTCTTAGGTACTCTTGCTTTTAAGATCAATTCATATGAACTAACAACTCATTTAAAAAAATTACCTCTCTGTCTAGAAAATTATTCATTGTTCGAATTTCTCCAGTGTATCTGTTGATAATAAACATGGGTGAATCCGAAGGTTCCTGGCTTATGATCTTGAAGGCTATTTTTGAGTTCAAGTTATTGGGTTCATCTGCATCAGTAGCATTGAGTTTCATCACCAGTGTATCTAAAAATCAAGGAAAATTAATTGTAAATGAACAATTTGCATTTTTGTTATAATATAGTATATTACTTTTTCAACATGATGTTAGGGTTAGTTGGTTCATACCATGTGCATTCTACCATTTTTTCATTCTCCTTCTTTAACATAGTCATATATCAGTTCCTTTCCATACCGTTGCATTGAACAAAACATCACATTTTACCAAGAACCGAGATACTGCTGGTAGTTAGAAAACAAACATTTTATTCTGCCATTCCGTTTTCTATTCTAGTGTAATAGCATTGTTTTAAAGTCACTGTGGTGAAACAAAACGATATTAAGACCAGACCAATAGTTTCTCAACTTTCTCGATATATGACCTCGGCCTCAGTTTCCACACCTGTAAAGGGGCATGGTGACAGGGGGACAGGAATGATACTGTCCTCTTTGAGTTCATGAGAGAATTAAGCAGCTCAAAGAGAGAAAATTATATACACTTCCTACTGAATAATGCATACTCAGTAAATATATATTATTGCTCTGTTTCGTATGGTTCCTAGTTTGGTGCTAGGTAACTAGGAGTTTTAAAAACAAGCTTGTTTAACTACATACTTTGTTCTATCCTTCATCTTTACCATTAATTCTCTAGGCTGTTTTGATGAAGGATACCAGAGAAGGTGAAAAACTAGAATACTATTCTAGCGTTCATAAACCAGAATTCTTTTCTACACTCAAACTGTTTTAAACACAATCTGTGTCTTATAGACAAAAATGACGAGATAATCTCCCATCTCTCTCTTTCTTTCAATCTCTGTGTGTATTTATTTTAGCATCATTTGAAAAATGTTTTCAAAATGCAATTGATTACTTGTGGTACATCCATACAAAGAATCCAATGAAACTGTCAAAAGGATTGAAGAAATCTATATTATTTAATATTGAAAAATGTTCAAAATATGTTTGAATAAAAGTTCATATTGTATATTAATATGTAGAAAAATTCCCCCAACTATGCTTATATATGTCTATGTAATTATAGAACATATGTACTTAAGCAACTAATGACAGTGCTTGCTAGTGAAGAGAAAAAAAGCCAAATTTCTATTCCATTTTTACTATCCATGTTGTGTGAATGTTTTTAAAACACAATTTTTTAAATGATATTTTTAACAGTTTATACTATATTATTATTTAACAGTTTGATTTGTAGGAGATCATATTTTAATGCATAAAGTAAAATATAAGGATTTTTTAATTTATAGGAAGTTATACCACTTAAATATTAAAAATGGTATAACTTTTAGTATGGTAAGTTAAGTTCTGATAAAAACTCAAATAAAAATTCTCTCTGCTCTTTTCAATAAGTGTAGAACAATCTTCAATAGTGTGCTAAGCAGGTGATATGCTGTCCCTTCCAAGGGACTGAATATTTGGCAATTACAATGCTGCCATTTACAGGGATCCATAGGGAGACCATCGCACCTTTGGGCGGCCGCAGCTCTTGCAGTCAATGCTCTGTCTAGTTACAGATTTTCTGGTGCCCCTCAACTTGCACCACTTGAGCTTTAAATGTGCATGGTGGGCCAAATAGGATTCGGTTTATAATACATTTTAAATATATAAAATCAGTAGCTTGAATAAAAAGCCAAAAACAACAACAACAAATATGTATACATATTTAGTGTCCCAAAGAAGTAACGCCATTGAGTGTGGTTGGTAGGGTACGTGATTGTCTCGCAGGAGATGGACAGCACATTGAACATTTCACCTAAAATGTCACATGGTGTGCTTGAGTGTGATATTGTTACGTTACAGATTACATGCTTGTGATTTTGTAACAAGAAATTTTTATGTAATAAAAAGGGGTGTTATTTGTGCCTATCTATCTATCCATCATTATCTATCTTTTATCTATCCAGAATACTTCTTTTACATTTATTTGCTGTCAAAAAAGCTCTTGAAGATTGTGGCCGCAAAATAAATTGCCCGGATGTGTTTTCTTTAAAGCCATTCAATTTGTTTTAAGCAAGATAAAAAAAAAAAATAAGCAACTTGAATAAAAGTAGATGATACTGCCCTTCAGAACAGTCAGGCCAGGAGGCTGAATTCTCCTCCCAGACACCCTGCCAACACTGTGCAAAGTCCTTCTGGAGTTTTTCCTTAGGAATCTAGGACACAGCTTACATGTGAATTACATGAGAAAACTGTTCTCGTTACTTTGGAGTTGCTCCTTGTGTGTGACAGATTGGAGCTGCTTCTGCCCTTGAAGGGAAAGCCTTTGTGGAGATTTCCTCATGCCTGTCTTCTGCATGCTTTTCTATAATTATCTGTTACGTTTGTGATGTGTACATTGACATCATTTAGCCTCAAGTTGACTGGCTGTTTAGAATGATCTGGAAGCCAATATATTCTTATTTATTTAATAAAGTTGATTACTTACTTGCATTAGAGTTTTCTTCTATTTGTCCTAGAAAAGTAGACATAGAAAACACTGGAGGGTTGTCGTTTATATCCAAGACCCTAACTCTGAGCTCAAGAACCCTCTCTAAATCTTGGCCCTGTGCATTTAGAGCCCGGCAGTAAATCTAGAGAGAAAAAAAAAGGAATAATTATATGATGCAACAAATAATACATTTTTACTTTGTTTGGACACTATACTAGGCACTGTGCAACTAAAAGAAAAGACTTTCAGTGACAGGTAGCATGATCAGTTACAAAAGGAAAACAAAAACACTACGATATCCTAGAACGATGTAATGCTTGAGGTAGAACTTGAAAGAGAATTTCAACTGGTGGAGCTGGGAATTGGCTGGGTGTTCCAGGCAAAGACATTGATGCGAGGAAGAAACAAAGTAATGAAAACTCAGTGTCTGCAATCAGGAATAGGGACTGTTGGGGTCAAGGCTGTGGTGAAGGAGAGTCACACGGGGACTTCAAAGAAATGGCCCTCATCAGTAGGTCATGGCTATATGGGTGTTTGTATTATCACTATTCTTAGGCATGTACATGAGTACAATATAATGTATATTATTTTACCTATTTAGTATATTTCATACAAAATGCACTGTGCTTTAACAAAAGCTAATAGGCTGGCATACTGACTTAGTGAGCTTTTGGGAAAACATTGTGGGAGATAAGGCAGGAATATTAATTTGGAGTAGAAGACTCAAGAATTAAGATAGTCAGGAATACAGACAAGGAGTATGAGTGAGAACCGCAAGCATAGACTACCATCTGATGGCATTTTTGAAGATGGGTCGAGGGGGTTTTAATAGAAGAGATTACAAAATCAAGGAAGATTTTCTTTATTTTTTTATTTTTAATTTTAAGTATTAACAAGTGTGAACCATGATGGAAGTAACCTACAGAACAGGCAGAAGAAACATGAAAAGTCAAAGCTAATAGACTAAGATTCCTCAATAGCAGGTAATTATGGGACAATAGAAACTCTTGAGATATATTTAAACAACAGAAAATTCATCTTCCTTTTGGATTTAATGTAGAACATTTCTGAGCAGGTGGAGAGAATTAATTCTTGGAGTTTTTTGATTTGTAGGAGTTAATTGTAGGAGGACTCAGATTTTTTAATGAATTTGGCATGAAGTCAGATGCTTAAAATAGGAATGAAGTTACGGGTTTGAAGAGTAAGCCCTGAAGCTTTGTCACAGCTACTGTAAGGAATAGAGTAAGATTCTGTTAGAGAGGAACAAGTCTTTCCAAGCACGGTGTGCTCGGGTGAGCTTGAGCAACGTGCATTTATACTAAAGTGCGTTCACTTAGAAAAGGCTCTTGTAGTAGCTATGGAATCATTACTTGGCATTGGAGCTATCAGAGACCAACGTTCTCAACTGGATTAAAGAAAAAGGAGTAAAGGTTGAGTACTTGACCTTCCACGCATTTGCTCTAGCCTGCCACTGAGGCCAGACCACAGGTTAGCATTTTTGCTAAGTTACTTAAGCAAAACACTCATCTGCGTTTCAATCTTCTCTGTGTGTCTCTGGGTCATAACTGCTCATGAATTGAGACAACCAAAAATACCTATACTGAGACTCTTGCAATGAAGTAAGCATGAGCTGAGCTTTAGATAATCCAAAAGTAATTTAAGCCTGAACATTTACTTGAATATTGACAGTGCACCCACTTACAATGAAAAATGGGGTGACTTCTCGATCAACTATGGACGTTATGTTAATTTCACCAGTTTTCTGATTAACAATGAAGATTCCATAAGGTGGTTGATCTATTCCTACTCCAGAGATGTGGTATGTAACTTTCTGGTTTGCAGCACAATCTGAATGAATCTGCAGAAAGAGCACATTTGAAAATATTACAGGATGCAAAATAAGTCTGTCATATTTGATATATAATTGCTGTCTTTTTTGACAAGTGTTGAATGTTCTGTTCTTGTTATTTTGGGGGAAATTCTGGAAGTAGAGAATTATTTTACTAGATAAATGGAATAGTTACAGCTTTACTTTTTCAGTGGTAACTGGTAATGTAATAGTAGAAATTAAATTTATATTTCTACCAAATAATAATAAAGTAAAATATCACCCTAATACATCTAAGTCTATGCAATCATCATTTAGGTATCCATTCATTCATTCATGTATCCATTCATTCATTCACTCATTCATTTAGCATTTACAATTTGATTGTATGATTTTGGGGCTCTATGCTAAAACTAGTTTTACAGTGGGGAACACCTTACCATTTTAGTGAGTGGACCGGTGTTTTTTATTACATAACTTTGATCTTCCAAATAAAAAAAATTTAAATGTTGTTTTAGAAGAAGTTTGAGGTGGATTTATGTAGGTAAGAAAAGATATCTGACCGAATGTAGAAGTTGTTAATTCTGAAGATGAGGAGGATGTTTTAGCAGGAAAGTAAGGAGACCAGCTTAAATAAATGGTTATAGAAATCAGGACTCTTTTTTTTTTAAATAAAATATTGTATGGGGAGTGTCCCTTGTGAATCTATGCGAAAGTGTTATGTTTGAATGTGTATCAGTGCATATATGTTATGTATGAATATATATATCAGTGTATATATATATATATATCAGTGTATATATATGTTATGTATGAATGTGTATGTATGTATATATTTGTATATGAGTGAATCTGTGTGTTGATGTGTTTTTGAGTGTGCACACGTGTGTCTTTACAAAGGCATATAAAGGAAAGTGAAAGGAAAAAAGGTTACAAAAGACCATTGTGAGTGTTCATAAGCAAACCAAAAGTAGGAATTTAATTCTAGTAGATTATGAAGCAGAAAGAGGATGCATTGAAATAGTTCCTCTAATGTGATGAATGGTAAATTCATTACTTAGATCACTGTAATTTTAAAATCTAGAGGTTAGGGTATCACATGATCATGTGTATTAATTTCACCAGTAAGGTGAGTCAGTGTTTAACTGTTTATGTGAGTCCCTAAAAATCTTAATTTATCCTTCTAATAGCTTCAGTTTTCTTAACCTGAATGAGTATTGTTCTGCTTTATATCATAACTTCTCAGTGAGATATGTTCATAAAATATTTAAAAGACAGGTTCTTTTAAAACTTTAATTTCATCCATTTTGATTTTTGATTTTACGTTTGGGGTTGAGACTTACCTTGGCTATTGGGTTCCTCTTTGAGTTGTCTTCTCCTTCACGACAGGCTGCAGCAAACTTGATCCATTCGCGTTTTTGCCTTCGGATTGAATGCCACTTGATGGTGCCATTCTTAGTGTTATAATCCCTTACCTTGAATGGGCAGGGTAAATAATGGTACCTATTAACTTTTATTCATAATTCACATTCCACTAAACAATTGGTAAGAGGGTTAATTGCAATGCCAGAAATGATGCTTTTTTGGGAAAATTGGTAATTTTGATACTCTTTTAATTTATACTTAAAATTAACTTTTCTTATAAGGATGAATTCTGGGGTGGGTTTGGGGCATCAGATATATGTAGTTACTGCCAAACCATTTTCTTTGTTTTTTTTTGGGGGGGCTGTTTAATATTTTTTCCTTAAATATTTTAACTTTTTTCATTATTGTATTATTCCATTACCCTTTAGTGTCCTGATGCTGTCCTCCCCTCAGCAATCACTACACTGCTGTCCATGTCCATGAGTCCCTTTTTCCCTTTTGCTCAATCTTTTTAAATTGAAAAAATAAATTTGCTATATGTTACCTGGACTTGAAATTCACTGTTAACTTCCTCCACCACCTATAAAAAATACGATAAACACAATATTTAACTTTTAAATAGATGTTTTACAATTTATGTTATCAAATCATTCAAAAAGCAAACAATCTGAGTCATTAAAATTATTTTCTCGGTCTGCATAGCAGGTGGGCCTGGTTTGTCTCTCAGGCCTGATAATGATGCTAAGTATTCTTTTTTCTTTTAGTTTTTACTTTTCGGTTTTGCTCTTCTTTTGATTACTTTTACTTTATAACCTTTTTTTTTTTTCATTCTTAGCCTATGAAGATACGGATACTCACATAAGTGAGGACATTGGAAGCTAGAACCCAGTGGTTACGAGGGTTGGAAAACAGGCTGCTCTCAGTAAATCTTGTGTCTGGAGAGCTGGAGATATTTAGTGATGTTCAACCAGAAGTTACGATACTAAAACTTTTGACTATAGTTTTAGCACCTGAGTAGACCCAGATGAAAATACGAAAAAAAAAAAATGTTTTGGGGTGAAGAAAGCATAATGAAGAGCAAAATATCCAGAAAGCTTCAAAATGTTTGCTTCTTAATTTTCTAATTCTAAATTAATGCATTTTTATTATTCATGAAAATCATAAGATGATAAATTTATTATTTGCTTTGAAATAGGAGATGTAAAGTTCTAAAATAAAAACAAATAATTTTCTCTATGTATAAATGAGCTCATATTTGATGTTTTAGTGTTCACACTAATCAAAGTCAATGATATAAATGCATCCTTCCATAGCAAGGAGAAGAAATTTCAGTGTGCAGGGACTAATTGCTGGGTAAGCAACTTCTGACACGGGGTAGATCGGACCTGCCGATACCCGTGGGTGACCGTGACCCAATGCGTGTATGAACCTCATACCAAGACACGCGGGGAAAGAGAGACCGGGGCCACATGGCTGATTCCTCCCATTTCTAGGAAAAAGCCCCCTGGCTTGTTCAGCCAGGGTTTTTATCAGGGGCATTAGCAATTTACATAGGATTGATTATACATGAGATTAAGCAGAACAGGTGTAGGATTACTCATTAGCAGGGCATCAGGATGTTGATTCACATCTGGTGGCAAACAGGACCAGGTTAATATTCAGGGATCAGCAAGCCAGAATTTTTTAAGATATACCTTTGCCAAATTCCTATTAGAGAATTCCCATCCCACAGACATGATCCACACTTGCTCACACAGGAATCACACAGAGCTGTGCTCAAAACGTGTAAATTCTCAGGACTGCGTGTTTACACGCGTGTGGAAATCACTGCCACAAACTTCCATTAGTTTTTTTCTTTTGCATTGAATAAGTGAGCTAGTCAAGCACAGCTCTGCTTGCTTTCAGCTCAGCTCTGGCCTTGACTTTTACATATGATTTGTAATGTTAAATCAGGTTAATTCAACTTATTCTTCTCTAAAAACCAAAGGCATTTCTAAAAACACAACACTTATGTATTAAGTTTAATAATATATATGTATAATTAAGGCATTGTAAAATATCTTCCTAAAAAATTAGGTGTGGATTTGAAGGATATTTTGCATTTATAAGTTTTTTAATATATCATTGTTGTATTTTTTCCATTACCATTTTGTCCCTTTACATCCCCCTCCCCGCAACCATCACCTCACTGTTGTCCATGTCCAAGAGCCCTTTTCCCTTTTTTGTTGAATCCCTCTCCCTCACCTCCCCCCCCCACTACTTGTCATCTGTTCTCCATCTATGAGTCTTCTCTGTTTTGCCTGTTAGTTCAGTTTGTTTGTTAGATTCCACATATGAGTGAAATCATATGGTATTTGTCTTTCTCTGACTAGCTTATTTCACTTAGCATAATCTTCTCCAGTTCCATCCCTTCTGTTGCAAAGAGTAAAGTTTTCTTCTTTTTTATGGCTGAGTAGAATTCCATTGTGTAAATATCCCATAGTTGTTTTATCCACTCATCTATTGACAGACACTTGGGCTGCTTCCATATCTTGGCAACTGTAAATAATGCTACAATGAACATAAGGGTGCTTATGTTCTTGAGAATTAGTGTTTGCGTTTCTTTGGGTATATTCCCAGAAGTGCGATGGCTGGGTCAAAAGGCAGAGCCACTTTTAATTTTTTGAGATATCTCCTTACTACTTTCTATTGTGGCTGCACCAGTCTGCATTCACACCAACAGTGCAAAAGGGTTCCCCTTTCTCCATATCCTTGCCAACACTTCTTTGTTGATTTATTGATGATAGCCATTCTGACAGGTGTGAGATGGTATCTCAATTAGGTTTTTATTTGCATATCTGTGATGATTAGTGATGTTGAGCATCTTTTCATATGTCTATTGACCATCTGTATGTCCTCTTTGGAGAAGTGTCTATTCAGGTCTTTTGTCCATTTTTAAATTGGGTTGTTTATTTTTTTGGTAATGAGTTTTGCAAGTACCTTATAAATTTTGGATATTAACTCCTTATCAGATGTAATAGTGAGTATGTTTTTCCTTTCTGTGGGTTGCCTTTTTAATTTGTTGATGATTTCTCTTGCTGGGCAAAAAATTTTTAGTTTGATAAAGTCACATTTACTTATTTTTTGCTTTGTTTCCCTTGCCTGGGAGGCATATCCAATAAAAATTTCTAAGAGCAATTGCTAAGATTTTACTGCCTGTGTTTTCTTCTAGGATTTTTATGGTTTTCAATTCCACTGCTGAGATTATACCTTAAGAATCCTGGAACACCAGTTCAAAAGAACCTATGCACCCCAATGTTCATAGCAGCATTATTTATAATAGCCAAGTGCTGGAAGCATCCTAAGTGCCCATCAGTAAATGAGTGGTCAAAAAACTGTGGTACATTTACACAATGGAATACTATACAACAAAGAAAGAAGGAGCTCCTACCCTTTGCAACAGCATGGATGGAACTGAAGAGCATTATGCTAAGTGAAATAAGCCAGGCAGGGAAAGACAAATACCATATGATCTCACCTATAAATGGAACCTAATTAACAAAACAAACAAGCAAAAAATAACCAGAGACATTGAAATAAAAAACAAACTGACAGTAACCAGAGGGGACAGGGGAGGAGGATAACTGGGGAAAGAAAGGGAAAGGTCATCAAGGACCATGTATAAAAGATACATGGATAAAGCCAGTGGGAAAGTGGTAGGACTGAGTGTGGGAGGTGGGGGTGCGTAGGGCAGGGGAAAGAGTTGGGAGGGAAATGGGGACACCTATAGCTGAATAACAATAAAAAATTGCACTCAGAATTAATAAATACAGTATGAATCTTTAGTTCTTATTTCTGCCTAAATAAGACATTGTTAACTTCAACTTGAATTAATTTTAGAATTGCAAAGTATGAAAATTGTTGGTATAAATACACACTATCTAAATTACTCAAAAAATAAAATTATAGTTTACATTTTAAAAATACTAATAATAGTATATTCAAAATATAGTAATGACTTTAAATAGTGAGCTTTCATTTCACCATTAAATTAAAATAAATGTTAATGTCTAAGTATATTTTTTAAATCACATTATTGATAATTCAAGAAAATTTGTATTTATAGTTAATATGAGTAGTTTAAAAAGATAATATTTTGCCCTGGCTGGTGTGGCTCAGTGGACTGAGTGCTGGCCGGTGAACCAAAGAGTTGCCTGTTTGATTCCTAGTCAGGGAACACACCTGGGTTGCTGGCCAAGTCCCCAGTAGGGGGCAGGTGAGAGGCAACCACACATTGATATTTCTCTCTTTGCCTTTCTCCCTCCCTTCCCCTCTCTCTAAAAATAAATAAATAAAATCTTTAAAAAAGATAATATTTTTATTATAGGAGTTATATATTCATGGTGTATAGTTAATGTTAATCATTATCATTATCATCATTACAATTCCCTACATGATAACTAAGTGCTAGACAACATGTTTAGAGAAATTAATGCATTTAATCTTAATAAGAACATGTGGTCAATACCATACTTATCTCATTTTAAAGATGAAATATTGAGGTTTTGAATTTAATGACTTAATACAACCCAATACTATTCAGCCTAAATATGTGCTGGAGGTGTGTGTTTTATAATTAAGTACAAGACAGCCAATTTTATGTAAAACACTAAATAAAATATAATACAGAGAACTGACTTCACAATTTTAGGAATTCAAAAAAATGTTGAATTTTAATCTAATCTCATATTATCCTTGTGATTAAGAAAGCTTCCATACAATAATAACAGCAACAATAATAGTCACACTAGGAAGGGGAGGAGGAAAAGAGAATAACCCAATGTTTTGGACAAATAACCAAAATGTTACCGTCCACTTGGGTGCAGAATTGAAATGATGTTAGTTCATCTGTGTGCTTCTTGCTACCTTGAACTCATGTACACTTACTTACTCCTCTCATTTGTGGGTGTTGGAGGCGGGTGTGGGAATTCTTCATTTGTCTGTTTGGAAGCCTACTCTTCATCGCTACAGGATTGCGTATTCATCTCTTCTCTCTTGCACTTCCCTCACCACACTGAAGTGTCAACGCCATTGTTTGTTTTGGGGAATCATGTCAGAGGCCACTAACCTTCTCACTTTATGAAACTGGGTCATTCTTTTTTCCAGGAGAGGCAACTTAGGCAGAAGACCAAGTAGGTTTCACTGTACAGTCAGGCTCTCAATTGGATTAGCAATTAAAAAACTACCAGGTTTTCTTAAAAAATGTTGTGCTGACATATCCATATTGCCTTTTGCTCAGAGTGTGAAATAAAATCTGAAACAAAGTCATTCTTTGACCTTTAAGGCAAAATGATGAGATTAAAAGAACATCAGGTGGACTCAGAAAATGTTCAATGTACTATCTACATTCTCTGATCTTTAGTTTTCTCACTCATAAAATGATAGGCATTGAGTAGATTTCATACAGTTACTTTATGAATTCTAACACCAAATCTCTGAGCAGTAGGAAAATATTGAAGTCTTTTGATGATGAGAAAAACATGATAAACTTGTGGATTTTAATGAAGCCTCTGATAACAATGGATGGAAGTGGTGGGAAGATGCAGTGATTACAGGCAACCAGCAGTTGAATTTCTGCATCAAGTCAGTCCAGAGATGAGACTGGGAAAGATCCATGGAGAGATACAGCTGGATTGAAACGGACAGGTTTGAGAACAAATGGTGTGTGGGTGTGAGGACAGGGAGAATCTGAGACCATTGCAGTTATAAACTAGGAGATCAGGAGCCAGACAGAAGCACAATTTAGCAGGTTAGAACACATCCAGTTTGGGATGCCAGAGCAGTGCCTGGTGAAGAAGTTTAACGATTTGAAATATGTGTCAGCACCGTGAACAAATGTTAGGCCTGATACACAGATTTGAGGTACATCTGCTCAGGTAGAATGGTTGGTATCATGGGAGAATTTGAAATCCCTAAAGTAGAGAGCACAGGAAAGAAACAGCACATGGCTGAGGATGAAACCATGGGAATTCCTGCATTTATATAACTGGGAGCCATGACAATAAACAAGAAGCAACAAAAGAGAGAAAAGAAGTGGCCAAAGAAATAGGAGGGAAATATAATGCAATGTCATGAGTGTCAAAAGAAGGAGAATTGAAAGACAGATAGATGGTGAACAAGTGTCAGATGATATACAAAAGTTGAGTGGGGTGAATCCTGAGAAACTCTGAACTTTTCTGTAACTTTCAAAAGCATGCTTTCAGTTGGATGGAACGGGCTCTTCCTGACTGACAAGGAGTGGGGAGCAAAATGGAGGAGAAGAGGATGTAAAGATAACACTTTTTTGAGAAATTTGTTGATATAAGGAAACAGAAGTGATAGTAGAATAAGATGAATTGTACAGGAGATATTTGGGGAGAAGGAGATGTGGATTTTGAAGGCAGAGAAGAAGGAAAAAAGGAAATTTTGATTTGAAACAATAGAGGTTGAGAAAGTACTTATTGGAGGTATGTGGTGTGTAGGAGGGAAGCAGCAGAGAGAAAGGGTTTTGAAGACAGAGGGTAAGGAAGAGTGAAATGATGGAGATTTAAATAAATCAAGTAGGACAGGGAAATTGAAGGACATCACACTGGATAATCCAAACCTTGTCCCTAGGGTAAGGGTAAGGTTGTTTTCTGGTAATTGGTGGAGTATTTTGGATTCCAGAATAACTTGGGAATTTGTTCTGTGGAGGCTGTAAAAAGATTTACTTAGAGCCCTGGTTGGTGTGGCTCAGTGGATTGAGCACAGGCTGCAAACCAAAGGGTCGCCGGTTCGATTCCCAGTCAGGCCACATGCCTGGGTTGTAGGCCAGGTTGGGCCCCCAGTAAGGGGCACATGAGAGGCAACCACACATTGATGTTTCTCTCCCTCTCTTTCTCCCTCCTTTCCCTTCTGTCTAAAAATAAATAAATAAAATCTTAAAAAATATATTTACTTAGAGATAAATATAGGGGTAGTCAAATACACTGAGTACCTCTTAGCCTTTTGCCCCCTGGATATGGGCATTGTGGTAAGTCACTCAGTCCTCTTCTCTACATTGAGACTAAAGCCCATTTTATCCAAAAAATGAGAACAGTGAGTAATTCACTTTAAGTGAATCCTCAATATTTCTTCCCTTCTTCTGTATTTTCATGCATTAAAAAAACCCAAAAGCAACAATAAACAAACAAACAAACAAAAGCAAAACCCAACTACCACAAGATACAACATTGCATGCCAATTTCAATGATTCCCTAATTATACTCATTTTTAATTCTTTTCCTTTAAACTCAGTTTCACATTTCTTTGCATTTAACAAAAATCGTCTGAATGTAGTAATTTATAATTTTTATAAGGAAAACATCTTGCATTTAATAACTATGAGGAGGCCTTCCAGTTACTTAACAGTTCTTGTTACACATCAAATTCTAAGGTATTTAACTGTTCTAGACATCACAAGAATGAAGTTGAGACAAAGTGAAAATATAATTTGCTTATTTTAAGAAACTTCTTTTTTGGGGGTGGGAGGAGGGGAGGGGAGAGGATGCAGACAACTGTAATTGAACAACAATAAAGTAATTAAAATAAAAAAAGAAACTTCTCTTTTGTGTTTCCTTTGTAGTACTGGACAAAAGCTATCAGTCACTAATTGACTTCTTGAGGTTGATTTCTCTTATTTGTTCCTTGGTTTATGTATTTATTTGACAAATATTTATTGAATATATATTATGTGAATCCAAGGCTGGATTAAGGCATTTAAAGGCCTTAAGCACTAAAAATATTATGGTAAGCCTTAGGTAAAATGTAAAGGAAGTGTAATACTACATTATCAAAGTAAGTGTTAGGGAAACTCAACATGATGATACCCAGGTTTAGTACCTTGACGATTTTTTGGAGTGTGTAGGAAAGGAAAATATAAATTACCCAAAAAATCCCTTCTGATGACTCCACGTTGTGTGATTACACACCTACTGAGCAATCTTGCACTGGCGCAATGTGCAATGAAAGGTACAAAAGTGAATCAGACAGAACCTGCCCTCAAATAACTTACGGTCAAGTAATTTTATGAGCAACAGGCAACCATTAATTTGCGGGGATGTGGTTTTCCATTAGACATGTGTAAAGGACTGAGCTTTATTCTTATAGACCAGTTGAGGGCAAGATCAACAGCTAATGGCATTTAAATGACTTTGACCCACCCAAGTTCATTAAAAGAATTTTCATGCCAAGCATCATCAGCAAGGGTGGATGACCCAGCATTCTGTAAGGGTGTTTCCTCACTGATGGGAGCACAGTGAGCCTAACTGCATCATCAAGCATGCCTCCTGCTCATATGTTAGGCAATGCCCGTTAGGACATAGGGGTATTCAGCAAATAATGTCCTTGAAGAAGACATGGTGAGGAAAGAGTTATCAGAAGTTCAGTGCTCTAAGTATACACAAGAGGGTTGTTTCTCTACATTCATGAGCCCAGTTAAATAGGTGTATCTTGTCCTTTTGGGGCCAAGCCTTCAGATTCATCAAGGGGCAGCATTTTAAGTTTTTCTTTTGTCTAAATCAGGCATGGCATAATGTATTTACTCTACAGCAATAAAAACCAATTAAATGATGATACTGTCCATTTTCATAAAGGTGAAAGAAGATGCTAGTCTTAAATGTGCCATAAAATCTGCAGTTAAGAGCCCCATGTAAGTGGAAAGGATTTTGCTTAAATATAATTTATAAATTTTACTAAACATGTGAACAGAAATATAGTTTTCATTTTCTATAAAATATTTTATTGAAATGCTTATACTGATAATACATGTTATTACAACATGTACTCAAGAAATCATAAAGAATCCTCTTTTTTGTTTCTCTTCTGTCAGTCTCTAGGAGTTTATTAATTCTTCCTTTGCTTTATACATCAGTGAACACAGTTAGGGGTATTTAAGATGTCCAGTTCTAATAATCTGATGAACTATGTAATAAAGCATATACAGGCATGGACAAAAGTAGGTTTACTGTTTTAATTCAAATAAATAATACAATAATTAATAAATAATAATGCAGGACTAAACCCTGTACTTACGTTATTCATGACTGTAAACCTGTCTTTTCCTTCCTATGTTATTTTTTGTGTATTTTTGCCCGAGTGTTGAGAAATAATCAGGTAAACACCTGCTTAAAGACTAAGTAATTTCAGCTAAGTTCAAAGTGTGGGCTTAGTTTATCAGGTAGTCACAGGGCTTTTTTGGAAAGGAAATATTAACCGTGGAAAGAGACAAAGCTAGATTGATATTATATACTGAATAAATTGGATTATTCTAGGTACTAGATAAAAACATTTTTTTTTTAGTTCTTTCTGCAGAAGTTTGCTTTCTAGAAAAAGACACCTTGAAAGTATGTTGATTGTACTCATTGGAACTGACAAAGTTACAAATAAGTTTTAGAAATCATTAGAACTATAAAAATTCTGCTGGTTCCATTTTGCTTCCCCACAGCAACAAGCCACACCTCATACCATTGTCACAAACATTCTCAGAAACTCCTTGTCCTTGGTGCTTAGGTAACTTTGCTCTTTGTCCTAGAATACTCCCTCCCCACCCCCATAAAAAACTTTCATGGCAACAAAAAAGAACAAAAAATAAGTGCAGAATCAAAAACATTTACTTGGCTTGCTATGTTATAACAAATGTAAGCTATTTTTTTGTCCAAGAGACTTGTCTAAATAATAGAATA
>PVJI01026585.1:0-18843 GCA_004026765.1 Micronycteris hirsuta | reverse complement strand
TGCACTGTTGGTGGGAATGCAGACTGGTGCAGCCATTGTGGAAAACAGTATGGAACTTCCTCAGAAAAATGAAAATGGAACTGCCTTTCGACCCAGCAATTCCACTACTGGGAATATACCCTAAGAATCCTGACAAACCAATTCAAAAGAACCTTTGCACTCCAATGTTCATAGCAGCACAATTCACAATAGCCAAGTGTTGGAAACAACCTAAGTGCCCATCTACAAATGAATGGATCAAGAAACTATGGTACATTTACACAATGGAATTCTATACAGCAGAAAGGAAGAAGGAGCTTATACCTTTTGCAACAGCATGGATGGAACTGGAGAGCATTATGCTAAGTGAAGTAAGCCAGGCGGTGAGGGACAAATACCTTATGATCTCACCTTTAACCGGATCATAACCAACAAAAGCAGAAAGCAAGCAAAACATAATCAGAGACACTGAAATTAAGAACAGTCTAACAATAGACAGGGGAGGTGGGGAGGGGACAATGGGGAGAAGAGTTTTTAGGAATCACTGTAGAGGACACATGGACAGAACTAAGGGGGAGGAGGGAGGTTGGGGGGGTGGGACGGGAGGGGAAGGGAGGGGGGAGGGGAGAGGCTGCAAATAACTGTAATTAAACAAAAAAATTAATAAAAAATTTTTAAAAAACCTATTTTTATTCAATACTAAATATATATATATATATATATATATATATCAGCTGATTTCTCAAAAGAATCCCTACAGGCAATAAGGGGCTGGAAAGAAGTACTCAAAGTCATAAAAGACAAGGACTTACCTCTAAGATTACTCTATCTAGCAAACCTATCATTTAGAATGGAAGGGCAGATATAGTGCTTCCCAGATAAGGACAAGTTAAAGGAGTTCATCATCACCAAATCCTTCTTGTATGAAATGTTAAAGGGAGTTATCTAAGAAAAAGAAGATCAAAAACTATGAACAGTAAAATAAGAACAAACTCACAACTGTCAACAACTGAACCTAAAAACAAAAATGAAAACAAACTAAGCAAACAACTAGAACAGGAACAGAATCCCAGAAATGGAGATCACATGGAGGGTTATCAGTGGGGAGGGAGAGGGAGGAGAATGAGAGAAAAGGTACAGGGAATAAGTAGCATAAATGGTAGGTACAGAATAAACGGGGGGGAGGTTAAGAATAGTATAGGAAATGTAGAAGACAAGGAACTTACATGTATGACCCATGGACATGAAATAAGGGCGGGGAGGTTGATGAAGGGAGTGGGGTGCAAGGTAAAGGGGGGCAAAGGGGAGAAAAAGTGGGACAACTGTAATAGGATAATCAATAAAAATACTTTGTTTTTTTAGGAAGGAATCCAGGAGTTATATTTTTATTTTTTTAAGTATATTGTATTGATTATGCTATTAAAGTTTTTTCAATTTTTCTCCCATTATCCCTCCTCCACATTGCACCCTCCAGCCCTGCAGCTTCCCCCGCCTTAGTTCATGTCCAAGTGTTGTACATATAAGTTCTTTGAGTTGTCTGTTTCCTGTACCATTTTTGACCTCTCCCCATCTATTTAATGCGTACCAATTATGCTTCTTCCCTCTACATTTCCCCCCATTCCTCCCTTCCCTCTCCTCACTAAAAACCCTCCATGTGATGTCCATTTCTCTGATTCCATTTTTGTTCTAGTTGTTTGTTTACTTTTTGTGTTCGTTGATTTTCCTTTTTTTTTTTTTAGGTTTATTTGTTGATAGTTGTGAGTTGTCATTTTAGTGTTCATATTTTTTATCTTCCTTTTCTTTTCCTTTAAATATATTTTATTAATTATGCTATTACAGTTGTCCCACTTTCCCCCCTTTATTCCCCTCTGCCCCGTACCCCCCATTCCCTGCCCTTTAGTTTTTGTCCATGCATCATACACATAAGTTCTTTGGCTTCTACATTTCCTATACTATTCTTAACCTTCTCCTGTCTGTTTTCTACCTACCATTTATACTACTTATTCCCTGTACCTTCCCCTCCTCCCCCTCCCACTCCCCTGTTGATATCCCTCCATACCTTATATAAATTCCTTTAACATTTCATATAATAAAGTGATGATGAACTCCTTGAACTTGACCTTATCTGAGAAGCACTTTATCTGCCCTTCCATTCTAAATGAAAGTTTTGCTAGATAAAGTATTCTTGGATGTATGTCCTTGCCTTTCATGACTTGATATACTTCTTTCCAGCCCCTTCCTGCCTGAAAGGTCTCTTTTGAGAAATCAGCTGACAGTCTTATGGGAATTCCTTTGTAAGTAACTGTCCTCTTTTTCTTTTGCTGCTTCTAAGATTCTCTCCTTATTTTTAATCTTGGGTAAAAATTATGATGCACCTTGGTGTGTTCCTCTTTAGGTCCAACTTCTTTGGGACTCTCTGAGCTCCCTGGACTTCCTGGAAGTCTATTTCCTTCACCAGCTTGGGGAAGTTCTCCTTCATTATTTGTTCAAATAAGTTTTCAATTCCTTGGTCTTCCTCTTCTCCTTCTGGCAACCCTGACTCGGATGTTGGGACATTTAAAGTTATCCTGGTTCCTAAGCCTCTCCTCATGTTTTTGAATTCTCGTTTCTTCATTCTTTTCTGGTTGAATGTTTTTTTTTTCTTCCTTCTGATCCACTCCACTGATTTGAGTCCCAACTTCCTTCCCATCACTATTGGTTATGTGTACATTTCCCCTTATTTCTCTTAGTGTAGTCTTCAATTTTTCATCTAATTTGCAACCAATTGTATTTTGTAATTTGCAACCTAGTTGTATTTTTTCCTGGCGTTTTGATCTGCTCTTTCATTTGGGCCATTTTTTTTTCTCGGAGCACCTGTTACTTTAAGAGGCAGAGCCTTAGGTGTTCACCAGGGTGGGACAACGTACATCATTGTGCTGTGATGCTGCCTGTGGTGGCAGGGCCTGAGAGGGAATAATGGTGCTTGCTCTGCTCTCCACCAGCTCCCAGTCACTTCCCCTGCTACCCTCAAGCAACTTGGGTCCTTCTGTGCTGGTTCCCGGGTGGGTGAGCTTGTGTAGTTCTAAGTCCCTGTGGGTCTCTCCAATGAACTCTCCTGTAAGGCTGGGAGTTCCTCCCACTGCCACCTCAACCCCCACAGGTGTTTTCAGTCAATGGTTTGAGGCTTTATTTTCACGCGGTGGTGGGTTGCATGGTCTGCTCTGCTCCCCAGCTTTTTCTCCTGGTTTATCTGCATGCAAATGAGGGACAACCTGGTACGCCAGTCCTGGCCCTGCTGGTCCCAGGTCTGCCAGCTGCGGGCTTCTCCAGGTGCACCAGCCATGTTTTGGCCAGGTGCGCCTGTCATGGGTCTCGCTGGGCTGCTACAGCGTTGCCCGCCCAGCACCACAAACCACCATCTGGCCATGCACACTCTGCCCACCTCTGCCCCACTTACTGATCTGGATGAACATGTCTTCTTTAACTCCTTGGTTGTCAGACTGCCACACAGTTCAATTTTCTGTCAGTTCTGGTTGTTGTTTTTTTTTTTTTTTCGTTTGTTTGTTTTTTAAATTGTTGTTTCTCCTCTTTTGGTTGTTTGAGGAGGCACAGTGTGTCACCTACACCTCTATCTTGGCTGGAAGTTATCTTCCTTTTCTTAGGTAAGTCCCTTTTACATTTCATATAATAAGGGCTTGGTGATGATTGAACTCCTTTAACTTGACCTTATCTGGGAAGCACTTTATCTGCCCTTCCATTCTACATGATAACTTTGCTGGGTACAGTATTCTTAGATGTAAGTCCTTGTCTTTCATGACTTGGAATATTTCTTTCCAGCCCCTTCTTGCCTGTAAGGTTTCTTTGAGAAATCAGCTGATATTCTTATGGGAACTCCTTCGTAGGTAACTGTCTCCTTTTCTCTTGCTGCTTTGAAGATTCTCTCCCTATCTTTAACTTTGAGTAATGTAATTGTGATGTGCCTTGGTGTGTGCTTCCTTGGGTCCAACTTATTTGGGACTCTTGAGTTTCCTGGGCCTCCTGGAAGTCTATTTCCTTTGCCAGATTAGGGAAATTCTCCATTATTTCTTCAATTTCTTGGTCTTCCTTTTCTCTTTCTGGAACCCCTATGAGTTGATTGTTGGGGCACTTAAAGTTGTCTGAGAGGTTCCTAAGTCTTTCCTCATTTTTTTGAATTCTTCTTTCTTCATTCTGTTCTGGTGAAATGTTTATGTCTTCCTTTTGTTTCAAATTGCCGATTTGAGTACCAGTTTCCTTCCCTTCATTACTACTCCCTATATATTTTTCTTTGTTTTACTTGCATAGCCTTCACTTCTTCCTCTATTTTGCGACCATACTCAACCATTTCTGTGAGCTTCCTGATTACCAATGTTTTGAACTCTGCATCTGATAGGTTGGCTATCTCTTCATCGCTTAGTTCTACTTTTTATAGCTTTGACCTGTTCTTTCATTTGGGATATATATATTGGTCTCAGCACACCTATTACATTGTAAGGTATAGAGCCTGAGGTATTCTCCAGGATTGGGTAAAACTGCGTGGTGGTGCTGTATATGGGTGAGGGGTTAGAGAGGTAACAATGCCACTTGTTGGGCTCTCAGGAAGCTTTCAGTCACTTCCCCTGCTACCCACAAACAAATTGGCCCTTCTGGTGCTGATTCCTGGGTGGGTGGGTTTGTGTATGTTCTAGGACCCTGTGGGTCTCTCCCACAAACTCTCCTATTAGGCTGGGAGTTTTTCCTACTGCCACAGTTCCCATAGGTTTTTCCATTTGGAGGTTTTGAGGCTTTATTTCCGCACACCGGAATCCTGGTTTGTGCTGTTTGTCTTACTCCCCAGTTATTACTCCTGGTTTATCCTCATGCAAATGTGGGACAGACTGGTCTACCAGTCGCTGCCTTTCTGACCCAGGTCCACCAGCCACTGCCTTGCCACATGTCCTCTCCACCCTGGCTGCCAGTCTCCACCCCTCTTACCACACTGGATGAATGTTTCTTCTTTAACTCTTTGGTTGTTGGACTTCTATACAGTTCAATTTTATGGCAGTTCTGGTTATTTTTTTGTTTTTAATTTTGTTGTTGTTCTTCTTTTTCTTGTGCGAGTAAGCAAAGTGTATCTACCTATGCCTCCAGCTTGACTGGAAGTCTCTTGTTTCTTGATGTAGATCTATATTGCTATGAATTTCCCTCTTAAAGCTACTTTGGCTAGGTCCCATAGATTTTTGGATCATGGTATTTCTATTTTCATTTGCCTCAAGGTATCTTTTTATTTCTTCCTTGATCTCATTTTTAACCCAGTTATTGTTTAATAACATGTTATTTAACCTGCATGTGTTTGTGTATTTTTTACTTTTTAGTTTCATGTCATTGTTATTGCAGAAGATGCTTGATGCAATTTCAATTTTTAAAAAATGTATTGATACATGTTTTATGACCTAACTTGTAGTCTATCATGAATAAAAATGTTCTGTGTACACTTGAGGAGAGTACATATTCTGTTGCTTTGAGGTGAAATAATCTAAAGATATCAATTAAAATCATCTGGCCTAATGTGTCATTTAAATTCACTGTTACCTTGTTGACATTCTATCTGGATGTAGATTCATTATCCATTGATGTCAGTGGGGTGTAAAATCCCCTACTATGTCTATATTACTGTTGCTCTCTCCCTTTATGTCCATCAATATTTGCTTTGTGTATTTAGGTGCTCTTACACTAGATGCATAAGTGTTTACAATGGGTCAAGCCTCATGTTGTATTACCATTATGCAGTGTCCTTCTTTGTCTCTTATTATACCTTTTGTTTTAAAGTCTATTTTGACTTATATTAGTATTGCAACCTTAGCTTTTTTGTTCCTTTTTAAATTCTGTTTTAATTTTAAAACATTTCATACACAAAAATGCAGAAAAATGACACTTAACTACTACCAATGTTAACCAAGACTTATTTTATCTAATTGGCTTCACCCTTCTGTGTTTAAAAACTAATAATATTACTGATCCAGATACAGCTTCACCCCTATACTTTCTTCATTCTTTCCTTCTCATAAGAAATGTCCCTCTTAGATTATTTTTGTACTTATTTCATATGTATGAATTTCTAATCAAGATACGCTATTGCATATACCATGTTTTTAAGATTTATATAAGTAGTATCAGGCTATATGTATCTTTTTTGTTACTTGCTTTTTTTTCTGATCTTTAGGTTGGTAGGATTCATCCTTGCTATAATATGACTCTTTTAAATAAATTTTCATTAATGTACAGTATTCCATTATATGAACAAATTAAATTTTATTTAGCCATTTTCCTACCAAAGGATATTTTGATTGCTTCCATTATTTTGTTACTGCAAATAGTGCTCCAATGGACAACTGGTAAGATTTGTCCTTATGTTCAGATGTTAGTGTTTCTCATGAGGTGTGCAGACGGAGGTATAAGATGTGGTTTTTGTCTCTATATCTCAAATCCTAACAAAGTGCCTGAAATATTGTGCTTAATCAGTGTTTATTGAAGGAAGAAATTAAAATGTCAAATTTTTTATTCATTCCAGAATGAAATACTGATGAACATAAAACAAAAATATCACTAGAGCCCAATTATTAAATTTATGAAGTTATCCAGGGTATTTGTAAATGTAAATAGGCTGCTATTTCTTGGCTTAAGCCACAGAAGTAACTATTCAAATGAATTACAGAGGTAACAAAGAGAATGCCAAAGAAAAGCAATCACTCCTCAGGTTGACTTTAGCTATCTATCCATGTCAGTTCTGAGGACAGCCTTCAGTTACTGTATATGAAACAGAAGGGCCAAGTCAACCATAAGGCTCCGATGTATGGCACCAGAGTTACAAAGGAATCTAACACCCCACATCACCGTGAGGCCTTATTCACCTTCATGAAAATGATCAATAACTGAATCAGAAAATAAATGGATACACTTTGTCCCTAAGAAGCTACTTGGGGCACATGTTAGAAGCCAACATCAATATCACTGAACTGCTTAAATAATTCAATAATTGATCCTGGAAGAGAAAAAAGCAATATTCAGCTTCTGATACTGCTTTGTAAACCAAATTTTAAAACTTCCTAACTTTGTCATTTTCCAACTTTCCCAACTATGAACCTCCTACGGGCAAAGAAATTGTCAAGAATCCTCTGTCCCCAACCATGGAACAACATAGTTCTTCATTAGCCAAATCATTAGCAATAGAGATGAGATTATCCCTAGACCAATTAGATTCACTTCTTAGAAGTAAGCATGGAGTTAGCTTTTCTTGACACATAAGTTGCACATGGGAAAGTAGATGCTTGAATGAACTTAACGTTCTATTAAGAGGAAACAAGCAGAATAGACAACAGTGTTAGCAACAGTCCACCCCTTTAACTTTTCAATAGCTATATATATTTCTCTTGTCATGAATTGAGATGATTATGCTTCCATGAAATATACTCACTCCAACTCCAAATCTAGGATCTATGAGTAATGTGCAGTCTTCCTTTCAAGTAGCTTCTCTAGTTCAAGCAATTCACAGAAAAAAAAATAACAAGAGACTTACGGTTAAAATAAAAAAGCATTTGAGTATGATATAGGCTGGTTTCCTCACTTGTAATCATCTGAGAAGATGCAAAAAGTTGAGTAACTTAGCCAAAAAGGAATAATAAAATCTCCCACTGTCTCACAGTGTTTTGAAGATAAAGTCATACTAGAAGAAAAAGAAGGTTAAAACAAACAATACAGACATTTGTTAGATTTCAAAGTTACATGTAGCAGCAGGAGGAAAGACCTAAACTGAAACCTCTGAATGGCAAAATTTCCAAGTCCGAATAGAAAGAGAATTCAAAGTCTTGAAGAGTCGCATCCAAGGAATAGGGATATACCAGAGCTGAACTGAGTTTTACAGAAATTGCAACCCAGCCTGAACCCAGCTCAATCCCTGCTTACATTAATCATCCCTACATCTTGTGTGGAACATTGAAGAAAATAAAGGCCCTTGCTGATGAAAGATATTATACGAAGCCACTATGGTTCTTTTATATACACGTTAGGTGTACAAGAAGGAGGAAATAGGAAGATGTGACCTATAAACATGAGAAAAACAAACACTAAAAGCAGACTGACAAAATCCATATTTTGGAATTAACAGAGAAGAATATTAAAATAATGAACATATTATCTAAAATGGAGGAAAAGATAGACAAAAATTAACAAAAATGATTAATCAACAGATAATTAGAACATACACAAAATCATCAAATGGATATTCCAAAGCTAAAATACAATATCTAAAATTAAGAATCCATTGGGCAAAAATGGATTCTGAGCAAAATGAAAATCAGAGAAATAGCCACAGAAAAAATAAGACATGTGATCTTCAAAAAGTAACAATAAAACTAAGGGCTAACTTTTTAACAGAAACTATGGAAATCAAAATACAGTAGAATGACACCTTTTTTAATGTTTGTTTATTGATTTGAGAGAAAGAGAGAAACATCAATGTGAGAGAAACATTGGATGTCTCCTATAGACATGCCAACAGGGGATTGAACCTGCAACCTAGGTCTATGCCCTGACTGGGAATCGAACCCACAACCTTTTGGTGTATGAGACCATGCTCCAACCAGCTGAGCCATGCCAGCCTGGGCAGAAGGACATCTTTTTAAAAAAATTTTAAAGATTTTTTGTTTATTTATTTTTAGGCAGAGGTGAATAGAATGAGGAAGAGAGGGAGAGAAACATCAATGTGTGGTTGCCTCTTTCATGCCCCCTACTGGGGACCTGGTCAGCAACCCAGGCATGTGTCCTGACTGGGAATCAAACTGGAGATTCTTTGGTTCGCAAGGCAGTGCTCAATCCACTGAGCCACACTAGCCAGGGCAGAATGACATCTTCAAAGTGCATAAAAACCAACCTAGAATTCTATACTCAGTAAAAATGTTCTCCGAAAATTAATGAAATAAAGATACTTCACAAACAAAAGCTGAGAGAATTAATCACTAGCATACTAGCAGTATAAAAATGCTAAAGGAAGAAGTTCTTTGGGTTGAAGAAAAACTATCATAGATGGAAATATTAAACTGCAGTAGGAGATGAAGAACACTGGAAAGATGAAAAATACTTACTGGAGGCCAATTTGAAGAAATAGACCCTTGGTTGCAAGCCATAGCATGAGGAAGTACTTTACTGATGATGAACTGAATAGCCTGCTCAGGAAAACAGTAATTACTTCCTCCCACAGACAAGCCCCTCTTCGCTGCAGCACCTTGAGCAAAAGCAGAAGAATCAAACCCTTCCCTTCCATCACAGGCATCATGAATCCTGCTAATATTGTCTCCAGGGAACTTCTCCCATGTGGCAGATACTTATTTTCTTGGGGGCAAAAATCATTTTAAGGCTCCTGTATATATACTCATTTTTTTAAATTCCTTTTGTTAAAAATATTTTAGTATAGCAGCTTCATTGAGATATAATTTACATGCTACAAAATTCATTCATTCAACATGTACAATTCAAAGGTTTTTAGTTTGAGTTGTGAAAACATCACTAAAATCAATTTTAGAGCATTTCATCATGCCACAGAGAAACTCCATACCCACCAGCAGTCACTGCTCACTATCCCCCAGCACTTCCCTGCCCAGGGCTAGGAACCACTAATTTACTTTCTGTCTCTATTGTGCCTATTCTGGAAATTTAACATAAATGGAATCACACAATAGGTGTTATTTTGTGACTGGCTTCTTTCATGTGGTATAATGTTTTCAAGGCTTTCCATATTGCACTGTGTCCTGTACTACTTTTTCTTAATTTTGGTAAAATATACAACACAAAATTTATCACTTTAAGCATATTTAAGTATACATTTAGGTAGTATATTGTTGTCCAATCAACCTCCAGAACTTTTTTATTTACAAAACCGAAATTCTATACCAATTAAACAACTCCCACTTCCCTCACCCCTAGCCCTTGGCAACCATCATTCTACTTCTGTTTCTATGAATTTGACTATTCTAGGTACCTCAAATAGGTGGAACACAAAACTTGTCTCTTTCTGACTGGCTTATTTTACTTGGCATAATGTCCTCAAGGTTCATCCATCTTGTAGCATGTGTCAGAATTTTTCCTCTTTAAAGCTGAATAATATTTCATTGCATGTATATACCACATTTTATTTATCCATTTATCTGCCAATGGACATTTGGGTTGTTTCCACCTTTGGCTATTATGAATGATATTGCGATACATGTGAGTGTATAAATATCTGAGACTTGCTTTCAATACTTTTGGATATATATCCAAAAGTGGAATTACTAGATCATATGGTAATAGGATTATTAATTTTTTGAGGAACTGCCATGCAGTTTTCTATAGGGGCTGCACCATTTTATATTCCCACCAACAATGCAGAAGGATTTCAATTTTTCCACGTCTTCACCAACACATTATTTTCTGGTTTCCTTATAGTAGCCATCCTCACAAGGGTTAGATGATATTTCATTATGGTTTTGATTTGTATTTCCCTAATGATTAGTGATACTGAGCTCTCCCTATATTTGTTCATCATTCATAAATCTTCTTTGGAGAGATATCTATATTATTTGCCCATTATTAAATTGGGTAAAGTTTCTTTTTATTATTCAATTGTAAGTGTTCCTTAATCAGATACATGATTTGCAATATTTTCTCACATTCTTTAGATTGTCTTTTCACTTTTTTGATATCCTTTGAAGCACAAAGGTTTTCATTTTGATAAAGTCAAATATATTTACTTTTTCTTTTTTCTTGTGCTCGTGTTGTCATATCTAAGTAATCTTGGCTAACCCAAGGCCATGAAGATTTACTTGCATATTTTATTCTAACATGTTACATTTTTAATTGTATTTTTAACATTACCATTTATTCCCCTTATACTCCCACCCCTACAATCACCACACTGTTGTCCGTGTACATGAGTACTTTTTCCTTTTTGCTCATTCCTCCCACCCCCTAACCCCTTCTCCACCCACATTTGTCATCCTGCTCTCTGTCTATGAGTCTGTCTTTATTTTGCTTGCCAGTTCAGTTTGTTCATTACATTCCACATATGAGTGAAATCACATATTTGTCTTTCTCTGACTGGCTTATTTCACTTAGCCAAATGTTCTCCAGGTCCATCAATGCTGTCACAAAGGGTAAAATTTTCTTCTTCTTTTTTTTTACAGCCAAGTAGTATTTTATTATGTAAATGTCCCATAGCTCTTTTATCCCCCTATCTACTGATGGACACTTGAGTTACTTCCACATCTTGGTGATTTTTAATCTTACACTTATGTCTATGATTTATTTGAGTTATTTTTTTTGTATATGATGTGAATAAGATGTCTAATTTCATTCTTCTGCACGTGGATATCCAGTTATCTCACTACCATTTACTGAAAAGACTATTCTTTTGACTTTGTGCAGTACTATTTTAGTCATTTTATTTCACATGAGAATAAAACAGATGCATTTTTAGTATACAAATTAAAAAAAGAAAGAAAAGTCTATTCTTTCTTCCACTGAATTGTCTAGACATTCTGGTTGGAAATTAAATCACTGGAAATATGATGGCTTATTTCCAGATTCTCAGGCCTATTCTATTGATCTACACGTTTATTTTTATGCCAGTACCACATTGTCTTGATCACTGCAGTGTTGTCATAGTTTCAAAATTAGGAAGTGTGAGCCCTCCAACATTGTTCTCTTTTATCACTAATGTTTTGTTTATTCTGGTCACTTTCAATTTCCATATGAATTAGAAAATCAGATTGTCAGTTTCTTCAAACAGGTCAGCTAGGATTATGATGATATAAATTGCTTTGACTCTATAATTCAGTTTGGGAGGTATGGCCATTTTAACAATATAAAGTCTTCCTATCCATAAACATGGGATGTCATTCCATTTATTCAGGCCTCCTTTCACAATATTTTGTCATTTCAGCATATAAGTTTCTCATTTCTTTTGTTAAATTTACACCTAAGTATTCACTCTTTTTAAAGTATATTTTATTAATGATGCTATTACAGTTTTCCCAATTTTCCCCCTTTATCCCTGCTCCATCCTGCACCCCCCAATCCTCCTGCTTCCCCCCCCTTAGTTCATGTCCATGGGTTGTACATGTAAGTCCTTTGAATTTTCTGTTTCCTATACCATTTTTTACCTCTCCCTGTCTATTTTATGCCTACTAATTATGCTTCTTCTTCCCTGTACCTTTTCTCCCCATTCCTCCCTTCCCACTCCCCAGTGAAATCCCTCCATGTGATGTCCATTTCTCTGATTCTGTTCCTGTTCTAATTGTTTGCTTAGTTTTTGTGTTTGTTGGGGATTTTTATTTTTATTTTTTTAGGTTCATTTGTTGATGCTTGTGAGTTTGTGCCCATTTTACTGTTCATAGTTTTTGATCTTCTTCAATTTCTTAGATAAATCCCTTTAACATTTCATATAATAAGGGCTTGATGATGATGAACTCCTTTAACTTGACCTTATCTGGGAAGCACTTTATTTGCCCTTCCATTCTAAATGAAAGCTTTGCTGGATAGAGTCATCTTGGATATAGGTCCTTGCCTTTCATGACTTCAAATACTTCTTTCCAGCCTCTTCTTGCCTGCAAGATTTCTTTTGAGAAATCAGCTGATAGCCTTATGGGAACCCCTTTGTAGGTAACTCTCTCCTTTCCTTTTGTTGCTATTAAGATTCTCTCCTTATATTTAATCTTGCGTAACTTAATGATGATGTGCCTTGGTGTGTGCTTCCTTGGGTCCAATTTCTTTGGGACTCTTCACCAGACTAGGGAAGTTTTCCTTCATTACTTGTTCAAATAAGTTTTCAATTTCTTGCTTTTTCCCTTCTCCTTCTGGCACCCCTATGATTCCGATGTTGGAACGTTTAAAGTTGTCCCAGAGGTTCCTAAGTCTCTCATTTTTTTAAAATCCTTCCTTCTTCATTCTGTTCCAATTGAATTGTTATTTTCTCTTTTTCTTCCAAATTGTTGATTTAAGTCCCAGTTTCCTTCCCTTCACTGTTGGTTCCCTGTATATTTTTATCACTTTGCATCACCTTCACTTTTTTCTCTATTTTGCAACCACACTCAGCCATTTCTGTGAGCATCCTGACTAGCAGTGTTTTGAACTCTGCCTCAGATAGGTTGACTATCTCCTCATCACTTAGCTCTCTTTCTGGAGTTTTGCTCTATTCTTTCATTTGGACCATATTTCTTTGTCTCAGTGCACCTGTTATGTTGTAAGGGGGAAGGGCCTTAGATATCCACCAGGGCAAGGCAACCCTCTTTTGCTAGTTGTGGCGCTGTCTGTTGGGGAGGGATCAGAGAGAACAATGCTGCTGGCTCTGGTCTAGCCCCACTTTCCAAAGAACTCTCCTGTGAGACTGGGAGATTCTCCCGCCTTCACAACCCCCACAGTATTTTACAGCTAGAGGTTTTAAGTCTTTATTTTCCTTGTCAGCCAGCCCCACCTCACCCACAATATCTGCCGTATTGCCATGGGTCTTCTTCGCCACCTTGCCCATCTCCACCCCTCCTACTCATCTGGATGAATGTGTCTTTAACTCCTTCGTTGTCTGAGTTCCATGCAGTTTGATATTCCGGCAGTTCTGGTTGTTTATTGTTTTTAAATTGGTTGTTATCCTTCTTTTGGTTGTGCGAAGAAGAGAAACATTTTTATCTACACTTCCATCTTGGCCAGGACTCCGTTTTTTATATATCTTATGTGTTTTTGTTCTTCAATTACTCTTCTACTGCTTTCTTTTGCTTTTGCATTAAGTGACTATTTTCCTCTGTAACATTTTGATTCTTTTAATGGTTTCTCCTCTACTTCCTTTAGTTATTTTTTAATAATTTCTCTTGGGCTCATAATGTACATCTTAACTTAAAAAAATCAACTTTACATTTACATTAAGTTAATTTTAGCGAAATATAGAAGCATTACTTCTACATAGCTCTATTCTTTCCCTTCCTTTTTGTGCTTTATTGATATGTGTAATTCACATCTATATATGTTACAAACCAAACAATACATTGTTAGAAATTATTGTTATAAAATTTTATGTCACTTAAAGAAGATAAGGGGAGAAAGAACAATTTTAAATTTATAGAGTTTATATTAACTTCTTAATTACCATTTATTACTCTATTTGTTTTGTGGATTCCATTTACCATCTGCTGTAGTTTTCTTACACTAATTCAGCTTTGCTGACAATCGCCTCCTTTGCATGTTTTTATAAAATATATTACATTTCTATATGTTATTGGCTGAACAATACAACTATATGACATACTATTTATATAATCTTTTAAATAAGAGAAGAAAGGAGAAAATATGCATTATAATTTTGTCTTTCATAATTGTACAATTACATTTACCAGTGCTCTTTGATTTCCTCATATGAATTCAAAATTTCACCTGGAGTCACTTGCTCCCAATCTGAAAAACTTCTCTTTAGTATTTCTTGTGAGTAGGTTGCTAGCAACAAATCTTTCTGTTTTTGTTTATTTGTAAATATTTTTATTTTATCTTCATATTTGAAAGATAGTTTTGCTGGATGTAATATTTATTGACTTTTTTTTCTTTTAGCACTTTGAATGTTATCCCATCACTTTTGGACCCTGTTGTTACTAATGAGAGGTCAACCGTTAGTTCTTTTGTGGTTCAACATTTTCTTTGTATACTTATTAACAAAATCTCATGAAGACTGGTTGGAGATTGTCATCCTCATTTTTCTAGCAGGTGAACTTGGATAAATTATTCAAATCCATGAATCCCTGTCAACATTTTTTTTAAATATTTTATTTATTTATTTTTAGACAAAAGGGAAGGGAGGGAGAAAGAGAGGGAGAGAAACATCAATGTGTGCTTGCTTCTCACATGGCCCCCACTGGGGACCTGGCCCACAACCCAGGCATATACCCTGACTGGGAATCGAACTGGCGACCCTTTTGTTCACAGCCCATGCTCAATCCACTGAGCTACACCAGCCAGGGCTCCCTGTCAATATTTTTAATGTGATATGTCTAGCTGTGGATCTGTTAGAGTTTATACTACTTGAAATTTTGTAGATGAATGTTTTTCATCACAATTTGGGAGTTTCAGCCATTATTTCTTGAATATTTTTCTATTCTATTTCCTCTCTCCTCTCCTTGAACAACTATTACATATATGTTGGTGCACTTGATGGTGACTTGCCTTTCTCTGAGGCTCTTATCATTATATCTTCCTTTACTTCACTTAGCATGGCTTCCTTTAGTTCTTTAAATATATTTGTAATGACTGTTTTGACGTCCTTGTCTGTTAAGTCTGATGTCTGAACTCTCTCACAGGTAGTTTCTGTTACCTGTTTCCATCCCTCTATACCCCATACGGGGTCAAATAAACACTATTTATTTGAAAGTCTGATTTCTTGTTGTTGTAAACTGGACGTTTCAGATAACGTAGTATAGCCACTCAGGATACTGATTTCTCCCTTCCCTCTGGGAATTGTTGTCATTTGTTTATTCATTTATTTAGGGATTTGGCTGGGCTACCTGAGTAATGTCCATTTCCCCTGCAGTGTGGAAGTTCTAATTTTGCTCCTCAGAAAGCACAGCCTTGGATATGTGCACAGTCAACGTGGGATGACAGTAGTTTTAGGAGGGTCCTCTTTCACTGTTTCTTTCTCCAATCTATTGGCAAAACCACCTGCCTTTGTTGATATCACATTTAGCTATTAGTTTCTACTACTTGCCTGCTGATTGTTCTATTGTTTTTTTATAATGTCCTGGTGCATAAATTTCTCCATAGTCTTAATCAATTAACACTGTACCTTTTTACAGGGGTAGTTTTAAAGGCTAGTCTTCAAGATTTGTTTTGATGTCCCCAAAGACTCTTCTTAGCTGTCTCTTTCCCTGGTTCTCTGATAAACTAGCTGGCCTACAATTTAGGTTGTTGCCTTCATTAAGCTACCAGCCTCCTCCTAGTTGCTTACCAGCAAGATCTCCATTGTTTTTGGAGAAACTCTCCAAGGCTTGAACTTTCCACATTCCATTTTAAACAAAATAAGCTCATTTGGGGAGAACTTTGGCGATCTCTGTTCTGAAGGCCCACCCCTCCTATTAGCCATAATCTCTATGTCACTGCTATAAGCTGGGGCAAGGGCAGTGGTATACTTCTCTTTGAGCAGCACCCTCTCTTTAGGAGCGGCATGCCAGGCAGGGTCAGTAGCCTCTAGTCTTCTCACCTTGCCTCCCTCAGCATGGAACCTCCACCCTCGGGGTTAGGTCAGTCTAGACCCCAGTGCTTGTGGCCTGCCCTCTAGGGTAGAGCTTCCATTCTACAAATGCTGGAAAGGTGCTCTTGACCTCAGCCTCACACAACTGGAATTCAGCCTATTCAACACAGAACTGAGGGAGATTAGAAATGCTGGAGGCTTGGCCCTCCTAAAGAGATATTACAGGCCTCCTAAAGAGATGGAGGAAAAGGAAGACCTGAATTCTTGGGCAAACTCACCTGGAGTGTAGCTTCCACTGTGTTGAGCTGATAGAGGAGCAGGTTGTAGTCCAGTGCCACAGACTCTTCCTCTTCTTACCAAGATCTAGTAGAGCTTCTTGAATAAGTATTTTCTGTTTACTCTCTCTTTCTTAGGACAATTTCCAGGGATTTAAATGATTGAAGCTTTTTAAAAATAATTTTTACCGATTGTGGTTGTTATGTTGGGGAAAAGATCTACAGAGTTTCTCACACCACCATTTCAGAAGTGAATCAATCATATGTGCTTATAAGCATAACAATTCTTAGGCAGGAATAATCAAGAAATTATATATGAAAGCATAAAGGGAAAGATAAAATTACTTTCACTTAATACTTATCTGTATTTGAATATGTTATTTTTCTTTTAAAATAAATAATAAGGGGGGGAAAGATGGAAGCAGAGTAGGAGGGAGCGGGATCGGCTTCCTCCAGCCCACTGGTGGGGTATCTGGCTGATTTTCTGAGGAGCGAGGAGCAGAGCGATCGCCCAACAGTATCCCAGGAAGATTGGCGACCAGGATTGCACATAAAACTAAAAGATCAGCTGGTAGGGAGACTGCTTCGGAGGGAAGGGGTCCCTCAGGTCTCACGGGGAGCCAGGAGGTCTGCAAATCCAGTAGCAGCAGCTTCCCGATATGCTCCAGGATCCGTGGGAGGGAGCTGGATTGGGGCGTGTGAGTAGACAAAGCAGACGCGCACGTCTGTTGGAAGAGCCTTGGTCCCCAGCAGTCTGGAGGTTGGTGTGTATGTGAGGACTGATCTGCAGAGGCTGGCGATCCCAGCGGGAGGAATTGGAGACTGAACTGAACCGGAAACCCAGGCCCGGAGCTCCGGAATCGGGCACGCACCCGGCGGAGTCAGTCGGGGGCGGCAGGGGTTGGTGCCCCACCGGGCGCCCAGGCCTGCGGCTTGCAAGCCCCGAATCCAGAGACAAAAGCAGTGGGCGAATGCAGGGGCATGGAGCTCACTCCTGGAGGGCCTGAGACACAACCAGACCTGCGGTGCAGAGTCCCTCCATGGGGGAGAAACAGAGGAGCTACATCGAACACCACTGAGGGGAGACACAGACCTCATAAACTCTGACTCAGGGTGGAGGTCAGGCGGCCCAGAAGAGGTGCTGCAAACTCCCGGCAACTCGGCTGGAGGTGGGATGGCAGCTAAGAGTGCAGCCGAGGAAGACAGCAGGGGAAGTCTGATATCTTCCCAGCGGGTCGCAGCCCTGACCAGACGCTGTTGAAGCCAGCCAACAAAAGTCTTTTTTTTTTCTTTCTTTCTTTTGTTTTCTCTTTGTTTCTTTGTTTGTTTTTCCCTACCCTTCTTCCTCTCTGTCCTTCTATATTTTTTTAACTCCTTCTACCTTCCCTGCATTTGGTATTCCTAGTTTTCTCTTCCTTTTATTTCCTATTTTTTATTATTTATTATTTTATGTTATTTTCAAATTATTTTTTTCTTTATCTTTCTTTTTCCTTTTCTTTTGCTTTCTTTCCTTCTTTTTCGCCCTTCTTCTCTCTTCTTTATCCACAGGTGAGACATTAAAACCTGGAATTGTGAAGAGAATAGAGTGGGACCCAGACAAGAGTCAGCCCAAAAAACAGAGACAGTGACACAAAATTAACTTCGCTGCTTCAGATAACTTGACAGATCAATTTAAGAACCAGAGGCTAGCAAGAAGAATCCCACAAACAATGGGAAGACAAAGAAACAATCCCCAAATGAAAGGAAAGGAGGAAGCCCCAGAAAGAATGATGAATGAAACAGAGGCAAGCCAACTATCAGATATTGAGTTCAAAGCATATGTTATCAGGCAGCTCAAGAAACTCGAGAAGCTTGATGAACTCACAGAAAACTACCAGAAACTACAGGGAAATTATAATGAACTCACTGCAAACTATGTCAACATGAAAAAGGAAATAGAAACTATTCACAAGAGCCAAGAGGAAATGAAGAATACAATATCTGAACTGAAGAACACAATAGAAGGAATCAAAAGCAGGCTCGATGAGGCAGAGGATTGGATCAGTGAGCTGGAGGACAAGGTTGAAAAAAGCAACCAGAAAGAGCAAGAACAGGAAAAGAGGCTCAGAAAGAATGAAGAGGTATTAAGGGAAATGCAGGACAACATGAAACGTAATAATATCTGTATAATAGGGATACCAGAAGGAGAGGAAGAGCAGCAAGGGATGGAAAACCTGTTTGAAAAAGTAATGATGGAAAACTTCCCTAATCTGATGAGAGAAAAAGCCACACAAATCCAGGAAATACAGAGAGTCCCAATCAAAAGGAACCCTAACAGGCCCACTTCAAGACACATCATCATTAAAATGGCAAAATTCCAAG
>PVJI01026584.1:0-18846 GCA_004026765.1 Micronycteris hirsuta | reverse complement strand
GGGGAGCCGCCCTAGGTTAGTAGTCAGGGAAGGCTGTCAGCAGAGAAGTGACATTTGAATATATACCTCAATGCCTGGAGAGCATGAGACACGATGATGTGTGGTGACAGAACATTTCAAGCAGAAGGAACAATAAATACAAGAGCCATGATGCACCCATGCACTCGACACATTGGAGCGCGAAAGAAGGTGAAGTGGGCTTGGAGTGACTGAGGGAGGGACTGTGGAAGGAGATGCAGCCAGGAAGGGAGTGGCGTGCCAGACGATGGATGAGACGCAAAACTACTGAAGGGTTTGAGTGGAAAAATAACCAGACCTTTTTATGTCCTAAAAGGACCATTGTGACTATGGAGGAGAAACTAGGAAACTGTTGGGGGTATGACTGGATATAGGGAGAGTGGTAGGGTATTCACTGAGATAGGTCAGATGAGGGAGCTTGGTGGTGGAAATAGTGACAAGTGGTCAGATGCTACAGGTGTGTCATGGTTGATCTGACAGAGCCTACTAATGGTTAGAAGTGCGGTAGCAAAGAAGGAGAAGGTTCAGGATATCTCCACTATGACTCAAGAACCCAGATACAAAATGAGACTTACTGAGATTTATTTCAAAGTATGTATACTATAAACAAATGGCAAACCTGACTTTGGTGATCATTTATACATGTCTCTACAGTTTGGGGTACAAAAGTGTTTGGTTTATTTATTTTTTCTCTTTTAAAAACTTTTATTGCTTTATAATTGACATATAACATTGTAACAAGTCAACATAATGACTTGATATATGGACATATGGGTCAATGATCACCACCGTAAGTTTAGTGAACATTCATCACCACATGTAGTTACACGTTTTTGCTTTTGAAAACTTCTAAGACCTACTTTCTTGGCCACTTTCCAATAGACAATGCAGTATTGTTAACTGTAGTCATCATGCTGCCTGTTTTTCACATGTTCCTGTTCCTTAGCCGGACACAAATCTTTGCTTTGCAGTTAAGCATTTTCATCTTTCGAGGCCCCAGCATCCTGTCATCGTTCCATCGCCTGAATTCTTAGACAAAAGCCAGAGTGAAATTGTTCATCGAAATGACTGTTTAAAGCTGTAGCCAAGATTGAGCTGCCAGTTAACAAGTGAAATACATCCTACTTTCCCTACTTCGTTTTGTGTTTCTTCTTCTGTTTGTAAACCCTGGAACCTCAAAAAGGAGGAATGTTTCTGGGTCAACCAAGACTTATCATACACTGGTCAGCTTCATTGTACTTGAACTATTATATATATTTTTTCTTTGTTAAAGTATATTTTATTACTTATGCTCTTACAGTTGTCCCATGTTTTCCTCCCCTTTATTTCCCTCTGCCCTCCCCCTCCCACCAGCATTCCCTCCCCTTAGTTCATGTCCATGGGTCATACATTTAAAGTTTTTGGCTTCTCCATTTCCTATACTATTCTTAACCTCCCCTGTCTATTTTGTAAACTATTATATATTTTTAAAATATTTTAAAAAATATACTAAGTGAAATAAGCCAGTCAGAGAAAGACAAATACTGTATGATTTCACTCATATGTGGAGTCTAATGAACAAAATGAACTAACAAGCAAAATAGAGACAGACTCATAGTTGGAGAGCAGGCTGAGAGGCCCTGGGGGTAGGGGGCCGTCGGGGGTGGAGAGATTGAGCAAGAAAAAGAGAAAAAACTCACGGACACAGACAGCGGTGTGGTGGTTGCAGGGGGTGGGGCAGGGGTGGAGATGGAAGAAGAGGGTATGGGGTATAAATGGTAATGGAAAAATACAATAAAAATTAAAAGTAAATAAAAGTTTATCAGCCAAGCTGCAAATGTCTTTGCAAAGCACCTTTATTTCTCCAGCTTCAAAACTGTTCTTTGCAGTAGTTCTGTTATAAAAGTTACAACCCTGGATATTCAATTAGAAAACACTGGGGATGTTATAGCGTTTAAAATCATCAGTAGGCCTGTGTTCTTTTAGAAAGTAACTGGGTTGAAAATAGTTGCATAATATTTCCAGATTTATCTAATTTGTTTTAAACAGCCATACTCAAGGACACAATTATTCATGGAGTCATTATTAAATATTTCTCTCTAAAAAAGTTACACTAGTAAACATTGTTAATAGCTATTCTTTCTCATTTTGAGTAACCCAGATACCCTAACTTTTCCTCTGTTGTCCCTGTATTATGCCAATCCCTAGTGCTAATCTAACTACTGTTCTGCTCTGAATCTTCAATATAGTCACAGAGTTTTAACAGCTTTTGTTTCTTTATCCTGGTTTAATTTACCATCAAGAAAAAAGAGTCTACATGTTGCTACTTTGGTAAAAGGGGGAAGACTTATATGGTCTGAGGAGAAACCAGAGTATACATGTTGCTACTTTGGAATGCCTGTTTTCTTACATCACCTTATGTATACATTATTTGAGTCTACATTCCAAAGAAAATTCCCCAGCATCAGACACTGGTTATTACTCTGAGGGACTCTTTTCAGAAATGAGAAAAATGTTTGCACTTGTTTTTTATTCTTTTTATCCCATATGTTTTCCAGGAAAAGATGAGGTAAAGCATTCCATATATTATGCAGCATTTGCCAAATTAACACTTTCACAAGTATGCTTGATACTGTTTACCCCTAACAACCGTGCTGCCAGAGTGTTAAGGGCACTCACACAGTGTGTCCTGTGACAGTGCTTCCCTTTCACAGTGGCTACTTTTTTTTCCTTTGCATCTTTTTTTCAAATGTTTTATTTATTTATTTTTTAGAGAGAGGGGAAGGGATGGAGAGAGGGAGAGAAACATCAATGTGTGGTTGCCTTTTGTATGCCCCCTACTGGGGAACCTGTCCTACAACCCAGATATGTGCCCTAACTGGGAATCGAACCGGCGACCCTTTGGTTCCCAGGCCGGCACTTAATCCACTGAGCCACACCAGCCAGGGCAATCTCTTTGCATATTAATAATTGAAAGTTAAGGATTTGTTTTATTATTTTGCTCAGCCAACCACACTGTAACCTACTTCTGTTATATAAAAAATGTCACTGTGATTTTTGACATAATTCTAGAGAAATCTTACTAGTATTTTTTGTATTTCTACATCAAGGGAAATGACCTCTGACTTATATTTTTATGTGTAGTTATAATCTTCATATTTATCTACTTTATTAAAAATTAACATTGTTTTTCTGGATAACTACACATTTTTAAAGGATGTCTGTATTGTTCCTGTAATCTTTATAACATATCCAGAAACCGAAAATTTTGTGAGCTTATTTGTTATTCGCTTAGTCTTCATCCCTTTAGTAACTGTCTCACAGAGAATACCTAGATAAAGACCAAATCTTTGGCTCTAAGGCCTATCATTTCTTTTGGATTTTATATTTACTGGAAAAATGTTCATCGCCTAAAGAAAACAAATGAGGTCACACAACACTCACTGGGGAATGTGCGACATCTAGAATGTGCAGTCATGCCCAGCAACATTGGAACGTGAACAGGAAAAGCAGAGGAAAAGTTCACTGCCCCAGTGCCATTGCTATGTATCTCATATGCTTTATATGCATACATACATCATGCATATCGGTATGCATGTGAGAAAAGAGTTGCAAGCCTAAAGGATGAAATGTATATAACAGAGATGGTATATGTACATGCTTTAGTGGTATACCTTGGTATACTGGACATGGATTGTGAAAACTATCCCAAAATAGAAAAACCAAAATTTCAAACTAGAGATTTCTAGTGAGAATACAGACTGAGAATTCTTGGGTTTCTCTCGTGTTGCTACATAGACCTAACCACAAACATTTGGGGTTACAGTTTCCTTTAATTATTCTCTATAAAGAGCATGAATCTCTGGCAAGAAGCTGCTTGTGACTTCTGTGCCCAAGGAGACCTGTGAAGAAGAGCTTTGCATAAAGGGACCAGCGCTTTGCCTCAGTTCCAGGAATCTGGCCGAGGACTCCAAGTAGGAAAAGCCTTTCAGAGTGGGATTAGCACAAGGACCATATGGGAGCTTAAATGACCTCCCAGTTCCCTGGGGACACTGCATCTAAAAGATGTGGGAATGATGGATCTTCCCAGCATGACTTCACTCTTCTGCTTAAGATTAATTCCTTCAGAATCTGGTAGATACACTTGTAGAACAGAATAGAGATATAAAATCTAAAGCCTGCTAAAAACAAAATTTGAATGTCATAAAAGAATATCACTGGTCTTTATTAGTTTATGCCATAAGGATTTGAAATTACTAAAATTGGCATGGTGCATGCCTTCTTTCCCATTTTGCTGTTCAACTAAATTGGAAGGATATTGCCGAGCGTTTGTGTGAATATGAAAAACAATTCTGTTTTAACTGTCTCTATGGCAATACTTGCTTATCTCTATGGCAATAGTGGCCTGCCTCTGTGACAATAACCTGCGAAGAGAAAAACAGCACTGATTCCCTTTCAATATTTCTTCCATCTTTTTAATTTGATTATACCAAGAACTCTGTGCAAAATTATTCCTCTTCTCCATTGCTCCCTTTGCTGAGTTCCAAACAAACAGATTCTTATCTGAATGTGACAACTGAAAAATATGACTCAGATTAAAGGTTGGTACCCTTTATGTCGATGTAAGCAGGGGTGCTATTTTTTATCCAGGAAATCTTGCTGGCTTTGGAGCCAGACTTGGCTGCAAACCTTAGCTGTGCTACAACTAACTGACCGTCTGCAACTTATTTTATCTCTAAATTCCTCAGTTTGCTCCTTTCCAAAGTAGGGATAGTAATTTCTTCCCTGAGGAGCTACTGTAAAGATTAAAGATAGTGTACATTTAGCACCTGGTATGTAGTAGACCCTGAGTGACAGGTAGGACAAATACAGGAACAACTGTGTGCTCTGGTGCTGACTGGGTGTGTAGCTTTGGTCAGGTAACTCAGTCCCCCATAGCCACTGTCTGCACCCCTAGGGAACTTCTAAGTTCCTACCTAAATTTAATATCCTACACTGTTTATTTTTTTTTTCAAATCTCAATACTACACTTATTGTTTATTTCACATAGCAGACCAGGATCCCAGACTTCTATGCAGATAATATAATTAAACCTAGAAAACTATTTGTGGTGTGTCTGTTAAAATGGGTTTGTTACATAGCATCTTCTGTAGTGCAGTGGTCCTAAAGATCTACAAATCTTTCAATGTTATTCGCACTTCGTTATCTTCAGAAGTTTCTCCTCTCCTCCATGTATTATTTATTTGTCATTAATCAGGTCCCAGATCCTTTGAATGATTCATACAGAGGAATCTTTCCTACTATAGTTTGATAATTTTTGCTCCTTTAACATGTAACCCATCACCTGTAGTCTGTAAAATGGTATCAGTTATCTGTATAGATGCATCAAATATTTCTGTACCATTACTGTATCCTCCTGGATTCATAAATAAATTAGTTCTCTTTCATCATTAAGTAATGTCTTTTGAACAGTCAAAACTATTTTTCTGCTTTTTTTACCTACTTTTTTTTCATATAAAGAGTTTTAACTTAAGAAATGTAAGTAATTATTTATGTGGATAATTTAATGTGTTTTCTTTCATTTGATCTTTTGTTTCAATATGTGGCATATGAACATGAGGGAGCAGATGTGAATGAGTGTGTTTGTGTGTGTATGTTCGAAAATAACTGAGATGAGTTATTTCAGATAGATGCAGTTGTTTTAAAGTACATGCTGTGGGATTAGGGGAATATTAGTAGTTTTTGTTAATGGTACATCAAAGAACAAAGATATTTTTAATAAAAGACTAAATAGAAAATCCAAATAATAACAAGATTTAAAGGACAGATGACATTTATATGCTGGGCAGTGTTTTTTTCCAGATTTAGCTGATAACTACTAAATAGAATGTGACAGATGTAGGGATTGAACAGTTCATAAGGGAATGATTTATACTGGATAGTAGATTATATATCCAATATGCATATTTTGAAATTAAATAGAGCCTAATACATTGAAATTGTTAAGTGGTTTCTAAAATGCAGTGGGAATACAGAGAGATAATTGAGACTAAGGTACAGAAACATTCTCTTTGTCATTACAACAGGTCTTAATAATCAACTTCAATTTCCACTTTGGCTACATTATTACTTTTACAAATATGAACCTTTCTTCTGTTGAAAACTCTGTCTCTGTTATTGGAGAACATTAATTTATTTCACTATCCTTTTTTTCTAGGTAGTCTTATTTTTCTTTCCCTAAACTCATTGCCTGATTAACTCTCTTTTAATTTTTCCTAAGTCCTTCAATTTTTCTTTACTTTCCCTAAAAGGTAATAAAAGTCTTACTAAAGAGTGTAACATTTACTATCTTAAAAAATTTATCCTAATATCCATGCCATTTCAAAAATGCCATTGTATGTTGGAAATAGTAAATCTTAATTTTTAATATCAATATCTTACCAGAAAAGTCAATATATTATTGTGTAATATAATTTAGACAATATAGGTGAGACAAAATTGTAATTGGTTGGTGTGCTCTTTTTAACTAGATATAAATTATTGTAGTGAAATAGGACACTCAAGTTATGTGTTTGTGCATGTGTATGTGTGGAGAGGAAGAGGAAATTATTATTTGTTTGCAGATATTTTTCAGTTTATTTTCTTTGATGATCCAAAAACCAAACTCTTTTCTGAATTTGATGCTAAAGAAATGAAACTCACAAATATCTCTACATCAAGTAGTAATTGTTGTGAACAGTCATTCTTTTTTTTAATCCACACAAGGATATATTTATCAATTTTAGAGAAAGAGGAAGGGGAAGAGAGACAGGCAGACATCAATATGAAAGAGAAACATTGATCAGCTGCCTCCTGCACACACCCTGACCAGGGATCAAACCTGCAACCTTTTGGTGTATGGATGATGCTCCAACCGTTTGAACTACCTGGCCAGGGCAACAGTCATTCTTTATTGTGTTTATGTTCCAGTTGTAAACTCGTGAATCTCTCCTCTATTTCCATTAGGATTTAAAGCTTATTTTGGAGCAGAATGGTCCAAAACTAGTCTATGGCAGAATTAATTGTGCTTGCTTCAAGTGTGTTGTGGGATCAAGAGAGAGAATGCATTAGTGCTGGCACATAAGTGCTCAGTAAACAGTATGTCTATTATAGCTATCTATCCCTTCCCTTTCTTCAAAAAATTATACTTGTTTAGGCACATACTCTTTAGAACTTTAGTTCTCTCTATTTTGAAAAGTGCATAGGGCCCCTGCCTTCTTTTTTGGTAAGATAAAGTGGCTAAAATTCTACAAACAACTTGAAATCACCTCCTTGTTCTTAGTTACATTATCATAGAATCATTACTTAATATTGCCCAGTTCCCCCTCTCAAGTTAAAATCTGTCTCCTATTCTTCAGTTCTTCTTTCCTTAATTATATTAAATCAATCTTTATTACATGCTTGCCAGGTACCAACTAGCCTCTGGTCACAAAAAGAGAAGCCACATAGGCCTGGCTCTGCCCATAAGGATGTTCCACTCTGGCAGGGAAGATAAGTTTTTAAAACATGAAACTTAGTAAATGAATGAACATATGCTTTGTATTATATGCAATATAAAGAAAAAAGTTTAAAAACAAAAGTATATATAATATATATTTTAATATATACATATGTGTAGATATTATATACAATGCATATATATGGTGTGTGTGTGTGTGTGTGTGTGTGTGTGTGTGTGTGTGTGTGTGTGAATCTTGGTAAATGCCATGAAGGAAACTGACCAGGATTTCTAACTTAGCTTCATGGGCAGTCATTGTTCAGTGCTGGCAAGTTCGCCTTGGCACTGAAGCCAAGATCTGACAGCTGAGTGAGAATTTGCCAAGGGAGGAGTTAGTATGAAATGAGAGACATGAGACTAGAGAGCAGCTGTTAGTGGGAAAAGTCATGAGCAAGCACTGAGGAGCAAGTCAAGGGCCAGGTCATGGGGACCCTGGAAACGGGTTTGTTCTTTATACAAATGTCATAGGAAATTACTGGGGAGTGACATACCTCAACCCTGCTATAACAATAACTCCCTGCCATGTAGAGAGTGAGTAGGAAAGGTGTAATCATGGAAGTAGTGAATACAGTGAGTTGTTTTCATTTAGGCGAGATTTGATGGACTACTGTGTGGCAGTCCAGGCAGAGATGAGGAAACAACTTGGAAGGGAAACAGTAAGCACAGTGAGCAACTAGATTCTGGGGCTGAGGTTATGGACGTGCCAAGGATAACTTACTGTTTTTTGTCTTGAGAAAAAGGTAAATGGAGATATCTTTTATAGAAATAGGAAACACTGAATAAGAAAAGAATATTTTTGATGAAAAATAAGTGGAAATCAAGAGTTAAGCTTTGAATACACTACCTTGAGGTGCCTGAAGGCATGCAGTTGAAAAGTTCAAGTAGACAGTTTTGGAGTTTAGAAGAAAAGTTCTTAAACCCATTCTACCTATGCATAAGATATTCATGTGAATCAGGTGTCTCACTAGATTATAATCTTTTTCTATGTAAGAACTTTTTAATTTTTATATTTAAAAAAAATTTTAAGATTTTATTTATTTATTTTTAAAGGCATGGGAAAGTAGAAAGACAAGGAGAGAAACATCAATGTGTGGTTGCCTCTCATGCACCCCCTACTGGGCACCTCACCTGCAACTCAGACATGTGCCCTGACTGGGGATCAAACCAGTGACCCTTTGGTTCACAGGCCAGTGCTCAGTCCACTGAGCCACACCAGCCAGGGCAAGAACTTCTTTTTTTTTAAACTTTGGATCTTCCACAGTGTTTTACACATGGCAGAGAATAATTGAGGTGAAGAATAAAAGGAAATTGGCATATATTGTGTCTTACTGTATATAGGGAATGAACTATCTGTTTTTGGCTTATTCTTCATGAAAGGCTATTGACTTTCACAGATGGTCAAACTGAAGAGCAATTAAATGACTTGCTGAAGATCACAAAGTAATTGGAAAACTAAGTCTGTCTCCAGGGCCCCAAGACATCACGTGAAATCCCAATGTCTCCTACTAAGTCTTTGGTAAACCCTGTTCATTAAAAAAATATGGGCTGTTGTGTCAAATACTACTACATGTTAGGATTCTATCATATAACAGTAAATAGGGAAAATTCCTTTCCTTTTGGAGCTTATGGTCTAGTGTGGGAGGCAGTCCACATATACTAGACCATTTTTAACTGTGAATAAGACCATAAAAAATAAATAAACAGAGTAACAGGAATAGGAGGGAATTGAATTTCTTTAGATGGAACAATGAAGACAGACCAAACTAAGGAAAAAAATAATTTAGCAGAGACTTAAGGATCAGAATACAAAGAATGTTCTAGTTGTAAAGGAAAAGCTCTTTAGTGGGGGTGGGAGAGCAGACACTTGCGCATCTTGACCAGGGTCAGCAAACAAGTCAGTCCTGTATAATGTGACTGCAGAGACCATACTGGTCACATGACACAATTTTGTTATATGATTAAATGCCATACTTTCATTCATGATCTTTCATTTATGAATCGCCTATAGCTGTTTTCACATCCTACTAGCAGAGTTGGATAGTTGCAACACAGGCCTGATGGCACACAGAGATGAATATACTTACTTTTTGACCCTTCATAGAAAAAGTTTGCCAACATCTACAATACAGCATGACCTGAACCTAATTTTAGAGTATGGTTTTCATATTTTTAGATCAATAGCCTTTCTCCATAACTTATAAAGCCTTGATTCCTTATAAAGCCACTCTGCCATTATTAAAATATATCTCTTTGTTCCTAAATTAGTTTACTATTGTGGTTCTCTCTCTCTCTCTTCTCTCTCTCCATTTATTTTTGGTGCCTTTCCCTGTTTATTTCTCTTTATCCTTTAAAAGTGAGCCTTTCCTATACACATTTTGCAGCTTTTGTCTGTCTTCTTATTGTATCTGCATAGCTGCCCACTTGACTTAGTTCAGGTAACTGCACACATGCAGGCTTACCAGAGAACCTTCCCCAAGCTTCCCAACTCCAACCATCATTCTCTATCATGTTATCATTACTGGCATTCTATCTGGTTGTGTTTATTTATTCCTTGTCCCACTCCAGGTTTCATGCCAGTCCCATGAGGGCAGGGGCTTTCACTGTTTTGTTCACTGGGATATTTATATTGCCCAGAAACTGTGCCTGGCATGCAATAAGTGCTCAACTAATATTTGTTGAATGAATGAATGAATGAATGTGCCCATTCTGTACCCTTTAGAACTTATCCATGTCTACATTATCAACTATTCTAATTAGAAGGCATCCAGTTTACCTCTCCAAGTTCCACATTGGATCATGTTCTAGATCACCAGATCTCTTAGCCTACAATATCGTTTTCAGTTTCCTTTCCTATTCTAACTAAATCTTTTTGCTCTATTAAGAATGTTACTATTTCTCCAGGACACATTGTTCCCTCCTTTCATGCTTTCTCCTACCCAGACACTGCTATTCTGCCACTTCCGGAACAATACAGACCTTTCCAGGCCCCGCGGCTGCGTTGGCAGTGTCCTTAGCTCATATGCAACCATCCAACCACAGCCCAGTTATACCTCTTCAGAAAGGCCTTCCTCGGCAACCAACCATGCTCCATCTCATGTTATTTCTTCCATGCCACCTACCGCAATCCAGAATAATCTGAATTGTTTGTTCACTTACCAGCTGTGTGTATTCCCCACTAGAGTATGAGCTCTTTACAAGTGAAGAATGTGTGTCTCTTTCTCACTTGCTAAATCCTGATTGATGGAACAATACTTGAACACTCTCAGGGTTTGTTGGATGAATTTCCAGAATGAACTCTTCAGCCTACAACATTCTCTTTTCTCCATATTTTCACTTTCCATTGCTACTACTCTTCTGGAAATTGATGTTTCGCTATCTTGGAAATCCCTTCAGTTGTTGTTTCTGGCCTGATTGGTGCCTAACTCTTTATTATTTCCAGACTTACTTCTCTAGCAAGGTTTAAACATGCTTAGATATTGAGCACTCATGCACACACACACAAAGTCAGCCATGCCGCATAAACTCTCATATTTTTTATATTTTTATTGAATTTATTGGGAAGACATTGGTTAATACAATTATATAGGTTTCAGGTGTATACTTGGTTAATTATCATGTCATGCACCTTCCTCTGCAGAAACTCTGTTCTTAATGTCACTGGTTGGGAGAAGAGGAAAAATTAATTTCTTAAAGCATTTTTTATATTGATTTGTTTTACTATTCAGGTATACAAGCAAAAATCATTCTCATTTTACATTTTATTTTATATTTATATTAGGAGTGAAATCATGAACTATCTGGTATAGAGAAGACAAATGTATATCAGTGCCAGTTTTCAAAACTTCACTAAACATACTTTTTAAAAACTGAAAATAATTTGGTATAATCAGTTTAAACCTCCCTCACTATATTCTGTGTTGCATAGAAAAAAAAAAGTAGTCAGAAAGAAGATGCAATAGAGTATAGGAAAAGTACAGAAATTAAGATGCTTTTAGAATGTATTTCTCTTTAAAGGAAAAGTATAATATTTAAAAATAGCTTCTCCAACATATGTCTAGAACAGGGGTAGGCAAACTTTTTCTCTAAAAGGCCAGAGAGTAACGACCTTAGGATTTGTGTGCCATACAGACTGCGGTGTGACTATTGGGCTCTGCCATTGTTGCATGAAAGCAGCCCTGAAGGACATGGGAATGAATGGCATGTCCATTTCAATAAAACTTTATCTGTAGACGTTGGGATTTGGATTTCATTTAATTTTCACATGGCAAGATATAGTAAATTTTTCCAAATTTCTTCAGTTCTTTAATAATGTGAAAACCATTTTAGGTAAAGATATACACTTTTAAATACTTTATATTTTCAGGAACATGTATATTGATCATTTGAATCTATAAAGTCATAACCCATTTTATAATGTATTTATTGAAAATGTCATCTTTAAAACTGCATTTCTATAATAATGAATAAATATTTTTATGTACTCTTTATGCTCAAGACTATGTAGTTCAAAGGACTTCTGCACAAATAAGTGATCCTGATTGATTTTTACTTTTAAATCTAGACTGTGTTCAAAAGTGCAGTCTAATCCATGTGGGCACAACTTAACAGCCAGTGTGAGAATGAATTGAATAATGAATGCATTTTATAAAGTGACATAGATGCACATGTAAATATATCATTTTTATATATTTAAAGATATGGTATTAGACTAGCATTTATTTAGGATGAAGAGGTAGAAAATACATTTTTTATTTATTATTTCTCTTTTATGTTTGCTTCTTTTTTCTACTTAATATGCATAGAAACAGAAGAATTATTAGACATCAAGGCCCAACACTTTATTTCTTATTTTACTTTACAGTAGGAATTAGTTGGGTGACAGTAAAAAATCCTTCATTTCTCTTCACAAATTGTTAGAACAGAGACAACCAAAGTTAGAATGAGGAATTTGGAAGTAGATGGACTGAGTTTTGCATATTGATTAGAGCTTACAATAGGACCCTTAAGAAAGAATGTGCTGCACTCTGGCTGGTGTGTTTCAGTGGATTGAGTGCCAGCCTGCAAACTAAAGGGTCATCGGTTTGATTCCCAGTCAGGGCACATGCCTGAGTTGGGGGCCAGGTCCCCAGTAGGGGGCTCATGAGAGGCAACTACACATTGATGTTTCCCTCTCTTTCTCCCTCTCTTCCCCCTCTCTAAAAATAAATAAATAAAAATTTAAAAAATTGCATCAGAAAATAATTTTAAAAAGAAAGAATGTGCAACAATGTGCTGGCCTGTCCATTCACACGCAGTGTAGGATTGGGACCTTAAGGACACTTGACCTGGGTTATTTATGGACAATAAATACACTATGTGGTTTGAAAAATTAAAGAAACTAAAATAATTAGAACTCTTATTCAAGAACAGCATTTAATGTTCATAACTAATTTATGTACCTTCTTTCCTTCACCGTTCAGCCACAAAATCCCTTTTTAGGCTTATTACGTTAAATTAAAGGCCAAAGAAAACTCCGTCTGATACTAATAGCAGATGTGTAAAATAGCCTGAAACTGCTTTAAGAAAGTGCAATAACACATAACCAATTTAATTTAGAACTCAGTGGTGCAATAATAATATACAATGGTCTTATGATAAGACCATTTGAAGTAATATTATTAAATTCTTAATTTTCATCCCCTCTTGATTTAATTACAAATATCTTTTGAATGAAACCAATTTGTGAGGAGCCTAATGATTTCTTACTTTAGCTTTCCTTTTGTGATAGCTTTTAGAGATTCCCTATCATCTTTCCATTTAAATCCTGCATGGGGAACCTAAAACTGTAAGGTAGAACAATATAAAATTATAAAAATTACATTATTTACTTGAAAATATATATTATCAATAAATGCTTAAGTGTTTATCATCATAGTTTTATTATATGTATTTTTACATGTATTTGTATGTATATATAATAAATATATAATAATATTGAATACATATCCAGGCATTACCAAACATATCATTCATTATTTTTTCAATATTTTAAAATACTTATTGCAAGTAAAGGTACAATTCTTTATTCATACACACACACACACATACACACACACATTTATTACCTTCAGTTGTGGGCTTGCATTTTAAGAATTGTTTGTTATTGTTGTATGTGTTTATTACTCCTGCATGTTTTAGTGGTTCTCTGGTTATAGCATTCATGGCAGTCCACTGTTTGCATTCTGCCAGTTCTGTCCACCGGAGCAGCATGGCTTTGTTTTCCACAACTTCCTGGTATCCCCTCTCATCCAGGAACAATTTGTCCCAAAGACAGTGTTCAGCTGTAAATGCAGAACATTTGTTCTGAAGATAAATAAAGTTCAGATTTAAATGCAAATTTTAGTCCATGAATCAAGTGTGTTAATCAAAATATTTAACAAAAAATACAGCATGAGCTTCAAACAATTGAAATGGAGACTTACCATGAATAAGGGGTACGAGGTACCACTGGTACTCTTAGAATACCCACCGCGCATTGACCAGCACTGTATGTATGATTCCTGCTGAAAGCAACAAACACTCAGATTGATAAGGAAAAGAATCGGCAACCTAAATGAGTGTTGTTTAATATGAAGAAATGTCTGTTTTATAACTCTGGTAAATGTAATGTTGACTTGAAATTTTATTTTGTATATACTACAAGGTTTAATATGATCAATTTTGATTACACTGGAAGATTTTAGTTCACATTATTACTTCTCTTTTAATAGTGGCTAGCATTCAGAAGCTTCCGGCAGCCTCTGTTCTGACGGATATCAACTTCCCAATGAAAGGACGGAAGGGAATGGTTGACTGGGCAAGAAACTCAGAAGATAGAGTAGTCATTCCAAAAAGCATTTTTACTCCTTTGTCATCAAAAGGTAAATATGTGAGATAATTTGGGTTTTGAACAACACATTTATGATAAGACCATTTAATAAAAGTCTATAGAGTTGTATGCTTGGAACCTGTATGGTTTTATTAACCAATGCCACCCCAATATATTCAATAACATTTTTTTAAAGAAAGTATTTTTAAATAGGATGCTACGTATAGACCTAAAAGAAAGAAATAAATAAAAGATTAATATTTTAAAAATAAAAAGAAGGGGAAGGGACTAGTCAAAGCACATGTATGAATGACCCATGGGCATGTAATGTACATCAGGTGGGCACTGGCTGTGGGAGTGGGGGTGGGCTGTGTGGAGGGCAAAGGGGGAGAAATTGGGAAAACTGTAATATAATACATAAAAAATTAAAAAGATAAAAAGTATAAAAAGTATACATTTAGACATGAATTTCCATATATTAAATAATTTAGAAAGTCTTCAAATTAATCTAAATTAATTTTGTACATAAAGAAAGCTTAAACTTGGTCTTTAAGTCTCTGAATTCACTGGAGCAAAGGGTCTACTAAAATGGAAAAAAAATACAAGTGCAAATTGTAGACCAAAGCTTGACACAATCAAGTTTCCATACTGACAGTCTTATCTCAGTGTAAAGCCTGTGGCCTAATAGTTTAACTTTAGGTAATGAAACGTGTTGCATTTTCCATGAAAGTCATTTTCACTTCTTCCTCCTCACATTTGTTTTGGTTTGAAGATATTTTTCATGTATATAAAAACAAATTTAAGGAAAAATTAAGTTTTAAGAACATCTTCATTAGTCTCTAAAATTGTGCATTTTCAACAGTGACATTGTGGTCTTAATTTTTGCCTTGGAAATTTTGGCCTCATGATTTAGAGCTGCAAAAGAGAATCGGCTCCCTTTCCCCATTATCTCTGGGAATTTAAACCCAGTAGCTGGAACTAAAGCAGCTTCTTGTCTTAACTTCATGAAGCGATATTACTTTCTGACACAAAGCACTGACAACACATCTTTTAGAACTTAAATAAATGTATGGAGTGTGGTGAATAACTTGCCCATTCATGCTTAGGAAGGCTTCTCTTCTACCCAGATTTTCATCATCAAGTACTGGAATCCCGTGTAATGAGCAGATTAAAGTTTTGTAAGATATAGTATTTTTCTTGTTGTTTTGCTAATATTTTAAAATTTTATTCTTTCTAGAATTAGATGAATCATCAGTATTTGTTCTCGGAGCTGTCCTATACAAAAACTTGGATCTAATTCTCCCCACTCTGAGGTGAGTTACAAAGTAATAAGCTATTGCAATCTTTGTAAATTATTCAAAAAATGTAAATTAGTTCATTCTATGAAAATAGTCAAGCTTTAGTAATACAAAAGGGCTTTTTCTTACATGAAAGAGAAAATACCAATTTAATGAACAGCTTATTAGCACATTAAGCATTTCAAAACAACTGGAAAAGATTGTTGGTCTGTGATTATAGCCCTGCAATTCCTTTGTAATTAATCATGACTTGCCTTAAGACTGAGGGGGAAAAAAGGAAAAGAAAAAAACCCTCAAGTCTCCATAACAGAATGGGTTGTTTTAAAATTAATGTCTTATCTATTTAATTGTACTTAACAGTACTGTTCATCAACATTATATGAAATTAAAGGAGTGTCTTAATGACTGGGAATACATGGTTTTTTCCTTCATTTGCACAAGATCTCAATTTGTTTCTAAATAAATACTCAATTACAGTTACATTAAGAAAAGATGCTATTTTTCAATTAAAGCACTATTTTTGGAAGAAATCTATTAATTTCTTTCCTCCCAGTCAATAAAAGAAACAATTACAAATAGTAATTTTACCAGCATTCATTTACTTGCTCCACTGTCTTCACTACTTTACCTGATCTCACAGAAAATATCATTCACAACTATTTGGATAGTGGTGTTATCACTCATGATGACCTGTCTCCCTTCTCACACCTCACTTTTAGAGGATTGAGACAAAGTTGTATTTCAGTAAAACATGACCACATTTGCAGTGAGCTCGTATACCCTCATGAATAAATCTTCATGTTTTTAGGGACAAGAGACTGTGAATGATGTGTACAGTTATACCAGGGGCATAACAAATGGTCTAATAAATAAAATCAATTAGAGTTCAGTCCAGCAGAAAAAAAGGCCTGCCAAGGAAGCAACTGCAAAAAGTTTTTGCAGCTGCAGTGACTACAGAGAAAATCTGTGCACATGAATTATTAATATAGTTTGTGAGTCATCGAGAATCCCCCTGGAGACAATGCAGTTTCTCCTTTACCCACAGAGACAGTTATGGAAAATTTAGCCTTCTATAATTCCCTTCTCTGGATGGAAGTTGGGATTTCTGAGTTTGAATAGGTTTGTGTTTAGTTTTCTTATACTCATAACAAATTTTCAAACTAATAAGTTCACTCTCAACTTTTCTACTGGTTTTATTAAAACACATTAGTATGTGCAACTACTTATAGGTAAAACTGATTTGTAGAGACACTGCCAGTATCTTTGTGTATGATGACCATTTGAGGGGAAATGAGTTGGAGTTAAAAGTACACAGATACTCAGAGTTGGACACATTTTCACAGAGTCCATTTGTGTAAAAGTCATCTTTTAAGAATTCTAGACTGGGCACTACATAAAATCAGATGACTTGGGTTCTAACTTCAATTTAACATAACAAAAAAGTTATAAACTTGTCATGTCACTGAGCAATCATCTGCCTTTAGTTTAGCTTTAAAAACTGGAACATTTGGCTTCCATCCAAGATGAAGGCGTATGTAGACACACTGTGCCTCCTCGCACAACCAAAAGAGGAAAATTGTCAATTTAAAAGCAAAAAACAACCAGATCTGACAGAAAATCCAACTGTTTGGAAGTCCCACAACCAATAAGTTAAGAAAGAAATGTTCCTCCAGACCAGAAGCGGGGCAGAGCCAGCCGGAGAACGTGCGGGGAGACAGCAGTTTGTGGAGCGGTGGGGGCAACCCGGCAGCTGTCCGGAGAGGCCCATGGCTGGCCGACCCAAACCCACTGGCGCCCAGACTGGTGGACCGGGTGGTCCTTTGTATGCATGCAGATAGACCAGGAGGAAGAGCTGGGGAGCAGAGCAGACCGAACAGCCCACCAAATGGGGCCTCAAACCACCTATTGAAAACACCTGTGGGGGGGTGAGGTGATGGCAGGAGGAACTCCCGGCATCCAGCAGAGTTCATTGGAGAGACCCACAGGGACTTGGATCTGAACAGGCCCACCACCCAGGAACTTGCGTTGAGGGGCCTAATTTACTTGTAGGTGTCTTGTGAGGTGACTGGGAGCTTGCAGAGAGCAGAGCTACAGCCATGCTCTGTTGCGGCCCCTGCCCCCACAGGTAGCATCACAACAGGGCAAAGTGGGTTATCCTGCCCTGGTGAACACCTAAGGCTCCACCCCTTAAAGTAACAGGCACTTTGAGAGGAAAAAAAATGGCCCAAATGAAAGAGCAGGTCAAGGCTTCCAGACAAAATACAGCTAAGCCATGAAGAGATAGCCAACCTATCATATGCACAGTTCAAAACACTGGTAATCAGGATGCTCACTGGATCAGTTGAATTTGGTCACAAATTAGATGAAAATATGAAGAATACACTAAGAGAAATGAGGGGAAATGTATAGGAAACCAATAGTGATGGGAAGGAAACTGGGACTCAAATCAATGGTGTGGACCAGGAGGAAGAGAAAAACACTCAACCAGAAAGGAATGATGAAACAAGAATTCAAATAAATGAGGAGAGGCTTAGGAACCTCCGAGACATCTGTAAATGTCTGAACATCCAGGTCATAGGTGTGCCAGAAAGAGAAGAGGAAAACCAAGGAATTGAAAACTTATTTGAACAAATAATGAAAGAGAACTTCCTCAATCTGGCAAAGGAAATAGACTTCCAGGAAGTCCAGGAAGCTCAGAAAGTCCCAAAGAAGTTGGACCCGAAGAGGAACACACCAAGACACATCATAATGACATTACCCAAGATTAAAAATAAGGAGAGAATCCTAGAAGCAGCAAGAGAAAAGAAGACAATCACCTACAAAGAAGTTCCTATACGGCTGTCAGCTGATTTCTCAAAAGAGACCTTTCAGGCAAGAAGGGGCTGGAAAGAAGTATACCAAGTCATGAAAGGCAAGGACCTACATCTAAGAATACTCTATCCAGCAAAACTTTCATTTAGAATAGAAGAGCAGATAAAGTGCTTCTCAGATAAGGTCAAGTTCAAGGAGTTCATCATCACCCAGCCTTTATTATATGAAATGTTAAAGGGATTTATATATGTCAGGGAGGGATATCAACAGGGCAATGGGAGGGGGAGAAAAGAGGAGAAAATACAGAGAATAGTAGCATAAACGGTAGGTAGAAAACGTACAGGGGGAGGTTGAGA
>PVJI01026583.1:0-18838 GCA_004026765.1 Micronycteris hirsuta | reverse complement strand
CACGCAATGTCAAGAGAGGAGTCTGGGAGAAGAAGGCAGACTCCAGGGCTTCACAACGTGCCTGCATTTACTCCTGCCTACAACTAGGCAAGGCAGAAAGCAGCCACCAGATCTGAATTTGGAAAGTGTTTGCGTATCTGACTGCTTCTTACCATCTCTGCTACCACTGCCCCTGTCTAAGCCACTGTCACCTCCAGCCAGGACTCAGCTGCAGCCTCGCCATAGGCCTGATGACTTCTAGCTGTTGTGCCGTAGGGTGTGCTCTCCACATTACTGCCAGAGCGATATTTTCCTATGATCAGTCATGTCATTCCTCTATTCAGAGTCCTGCAGAGGCACCCATTTTCCTCTCAAGTCCTTAGAGTGGTTTTGGAGGCATCCTTGAGCTGTCCCCACGCTGACCCCATCCCCTACCGTCTTTCTAGTCCAATCTCTTAGCATCAGCCACACTGGCTTCTTTACTGTTTTCAAACCTGCTGCCTTAGCACTCCCCACCCCCACTATTTCTACTCCCTGAAACGCTCTCTCCACCCTACTCTGCTCTACCACATCCACTGGGCTTCCTTTCTCACCTCCCTTAAGATCAGTGTTAAATCTCACACAGTCAACGGGGCTTCCCCTGACCACCCAAATTAATGCTTCTGCTTCTCCCGCCACCCCAACCATCCCTGCAACTTCCAATCCTCTTCACCTACATGTGTTTTTTTTTAATTTCTTAGCATGTGTCACTTCCAAAAATATCACATGCTGCATCTATTGTGCTTATTGACTATTTCCCTCCACGCCAACGCTGAGAACGTAAACCTCCGTGAGGTCAGGGAGCTGTGCTTTACTCATCGATGTGCACAATACCTGGCGTTCAGTGGCTGCTCCAGAAGTATTGAATATTGAATAGTAAGTGAAGATAGAGCAGGAAAATGTTTTTCGTAATTGGTAAATTTTTAACGTAGAAGAATGTAATAAAACCATGTTTTAAGGACTCATCATGCATCATTTTCTATGAGACGAGCTTCAGTTAGAATTAGAACTACTCGCTCATTTATTTAATAAATATTTGAGGAGGGCCTGCTCTATGCCAGGTACTGTACTCAGTTCTGAGGATATAACATTTGGGGGAGTTTTCCCTCAAGGATGTTGATTCTAGTGAGTAAGACAGACAATGAAAATAAATAGGTAAAAAAATTTAGAATGTTGGATTGAGGTTAGTGTTAAGGAGATAAACAAAGCAGCCGAGGAGGCTAAAACTTATACTTCTTAAGAACAGAATGAGCCCTGGCTGGTGTGGCTCAGTGGATTGAGTGCCGGCCTGTGAGTCAAAGGGTTGCCAGTTCAGTTCCCAGTCAGGGCACAGGCCTGGGCTGCAGGGCCAGGTCCCTGGTTGGCGGCATGTGAGAGGCAACCACACAGTGATGTTTCTCTCCCCCTTCCCTCTCCCTAAAAATAAATTAAAAAAAAATATTTTTTAAAAACCTTGAGCCCAGCTGGTGTAGCTCAGTGGATTGAGTGCGGGCTGGGAACCAGAGGGTCCCGGTTCGATTCCCAGTCGGGGCACATGCCCGGGTTGCGGACCAGGTCCCCAATGAGGGCCATGTGAGAGGCAACCATACATTGCTCTTTCTCCCTCCCTTCTCCTCTCTCTGAAAATAAATAAATAAAATCTTTAAAAAAAAAAAACCTTGAAAAAAATTTTTAAAGAACAGAATGAGAAAATATATAATAACAAAAATGTTTAGAAAAGTATAAGGCAATGTTTGAAAATTCTACATCACTTAAAAATTGCATTTTTCCTATGCTTTGGTTTTATGCCAAGCAAATTTTAGATGTGTCACATGCCTCTCACGAACCCACTGTCTAAGTGACTGTGTATTGGCTTCGTGTTCACCATGGATTCCTGTTTCAAACCCACAGAGAGTGCCACCTTCCCACAGGCAGATGGTGCATGCTCACCCGGCAGGTGCAGCGAGCAGGACCTTGCATGCAGCCAATGATTCCCACACTCTTCAGTAACCGCTCGATGGTGGCAGAATATGAGAGGCACACCAGAGTAGCCTCACACGCCGACTTCTACCATTCCTGTGACATTTCACGCTTTCAGTAAGGAGTGAAGCTCCAAATAGCCTTACCCCTGAAAGAGCATCATTTACGTACAGAGCGCGTGCCTACTGATTTCAGCTTCCTTAGGTTCCCTTGAAAGAATGATAAATGCTATAAGCGGAAAATCAGTTGTGGCAGTTCTGGGCTTACCATTATTTCTTCTAACCCACTCAAACCTCTTCCCAAGCTACTTGCTGGCCAAGTCCCCATCCCCTCACTTCTAGAATTCACCAAAATTCCTAGTCAGAGACTGTTTTTAGCCAGTGAAAGTGAACAGAAATGAAATGTGCCACTTCCAAGCAGAAGCATTTAAGTGTGTTCACCTGGTGTCTTCTACTGCAGAACACCTTGAACATCAGGATGAGATGGAGGGGCCATAAGGTGACAAGTTTCTGTCAGTCTGAGCCTCTAAATAACTATAATACAATTGTTTTTGGACACGTAATATGAACCAAAAAGAAAAAAAGTCCTTTTGTTCTAAGCCACTGAGATTTTAGGGTGGTTTTTTATTACGGCATGGCATCAATTCTCCTGTAGTACATTCTGTTTATGAGCACCTGGTTGTCTTTCTTCCCGCCTCAAGAAGAGGAGCACTAAGGAATTTGGTGTGTCTAATGATGATAGATCAAGACATTTTTACAAGATGAGGGGATTTACACTGATGTGTGAAAGAGTTGAAATGCCTGACATCTATCCCGGGACCTTGATTAGTAGAGAAAGTTACTTTGAGAGGCAATATAGAAGGCTTCTGAAATATCCTCTGATACATCCCAAGAGAATTTATTTAAAACTTCTCAAGAAAGCGGGAAGATAACTTAAAATTTTAATTAAAAAATAGATATAACTATAGAAGCTCTCTGAGTGGTAGAGGAGAAAAATGAAAACAGGACAGTTTTCCCGATGCACCCTTTGTCACTTCTGTAGGTCTTAAAGTGACCACAGAAGCAATGGCCATGACTGGTGCTCATGTGCATGGCAGTGACATCCTTATGAAATGCGCTGCAGGAAGGGCATCAACTGGTAACACCTTCTAGAGCTGAGCAGAGATTAACCCAGAGCCTACAGCAGAATTTTATCTGCTCCATGAAAAGCTGGTGAGCTATGCCAGGTTGGCAGGAAGGAGGAAGGGAAGTTGTGTCCCAAATATTCCACCATGGAGACCCAATGTGGGACTTTATTGCCATAATAATTGTTTCCCAGACTCTTGACAGTCTTTCCCTAGACTGGACTGGGGAATTAAGAATTCATATAAAAATATAAATGTTTTTAGAACCATCCAGAAGAATCTGGAATCTTTTGCAAAAATCAGGCACCACAGTTTAAATAACAATTCATTCATTGGCTCTTAAGGAAACAATGGATGCACTTGGTCCTTTTTTAAAATGTATTGATTTTAGAGAGAGAGTGGAAGGGGGAGAGGAGAGGAGAGGAGATAAATGGGGCTGGGGCAGAGAGAGAGAGAGAGAGAGATTTATTTCTCCACTTATTTATGCATTCATTGGTTGCTCCTTGTACATGCCCTGACCGGGGATCAAACTTGCAGCCTTGGCATATTGGGACAATGCTCTAACCAACTGAGCTACTGGGTCAGAGTTTGTGGTCTTTAAATCACAGTGTTTACCAATAACTACTTGGGAGCCAAACCCATCTTCTTCCAAATGGGAGATCTGAACAGCAATAAAATAGAATAAAAATTAAAGCCATGGGATATCACACCAAAAACACATTATATTTTTAGAGACATCTTTATTTACATTTTCACAGTATTTTCTCTGGAGTTTATATACTAGTACAAGATTACTATCCAAATACCAGGAATATACTAAAGATGGCTCTAGATATAATCCCCTCAGCCCGTAAGCTGCTTTGAAGTAGAAATGGGTGCAATGTCTAGAACAGTCATTCCAGGAATTGTCTCTGAGCTATGGTTTCTATCACAGCTCACAGGCAGCAGCCTGAGTCTGCTTCACTTTAATCAGAAAAGATAGATGGAATGGAGCCCACTTAGTTCAGGGCTGCCAGCCCTCTTCGTCTGCCTCCCACAGACACGCATACAGGAAACCTGGCAGCTTCCTTCTCCCTTCCTGTCATTCTCACAAGGCAAGGAGTAGGCAGATACAGGAGTGAGGGGGAAAGCAAAGGCTGCTGGAGCACTTGGCACAGCCAGACCTGCCCTGCAGCCCCTGTCCCCAGGGCTCAGCATTCCTTGCAGCTCTTGCAGGGTTCAAGACTGAGAAAGAGGTCTAAGCACCTCAGCAAGGTGTCCCAAAGGGAGGGCAGGCCCCAACAACCAGGGCTTTATTTGAAGCAACAAATAATTGAGATGATCTTGCTCTGATTAAATCTTTTTATCTTTAAAAGGTAGAATTAGGAGTTAGACAACATTTTGCACTAAGCACAGGAAATCTCCCTGAACAAGTTCAGAGATGATCAAGGAAGAGTTGGTCAAAGAGGGAGTGAGAGAAGCAAAGGAGAAAATAAATTTAACACTGATGGGCTTTCTCAGTGTCCCCAGTGGGAAGAATCCCCCTGTGGGGCGGTGACACACGCCCAGGCAGGCATTTTTAATTGGCAAGACAACAGACTAACTTGGGATCATGGTCTGCTTCCCTTACTGATAAATGTCCCAAATGCTCCCAGCACAAGCTGTCAAAGCAGATAGAGCTTCCCTCTGACTTTTGGTGATAGGTGGTAACACTCAACTCAACCAAACACACTGGGAACCTGCTCTATCAGTGCAGCCTCCGCTCTCCAAACAATCAAAAATGTCCAGAAATATCTAGAACAGAATCCTCAACTTCAAACACACACTTTGAACAGCATAAGGGATACAGCTCCTTGGTTAAATGACACAAGGCAAGTTAGATGAGCACTTCAAAGTTCTCACCCTGAGCCAGAGAACTGCCTTTAATTTATTCATTCCCATGTTTCTTAGATGGATGTACTGTGCTCGATGTAATGGATTACAGCCACTATGATTTGTACACTTACAGAGTTTACAGAATCTCAGAGTGAAGAGACAATATAATAATTATGCATTATAGTTATAATATAATGTTATATGTCTTGTGCTAATAGGTTTGTAGTGAAGTTTAAAAACGTAAAGCCAGAGCCACATTATTCGAAACAGAAAAAACATGGAAACAACCCAAACATCCACCAGCTAATGAATCAATATACAAGAATGTGGTACATCTACACAAAGGAATGTGATTCAGCCATGAAAAGGAATGGAATACTGCTACACGCTACAAGATGCATGAACATTGAAAATATTATGTTAAATAAAAGAAGCCAGACACGAAAAACTACATATTATACTACTCAATTTATGTAAAAGGTGGTAATAGGCAGATGCATAGACATAGAAAGCAAATTAACAGCTGTCAAGGGCTGGAGGATGAGGGGAATGGAGAGTGACTAATGGGTACAAAGTTTATTTTAGGTATGGTAAGTTCTCAAATTAGAGAATGGTAAATGGTGGGACAACCTTGCACATACACTGAAAAACGTGAAACTGTAACTTTAAAAGGGTGAATTTTATGTTACGTGAATTATATCACAATTTTAAAAATAGTTAAAGGGAAAAACCTAGAAGCCTTTAGCCTTTAAAGATTTATTTTTATTTATTTTTAGAGAGAGGGGAAGGGAGGGAGAGAAACAGCAATGTGTGGTTGCCTCTCACATGGCCCTCATGGGGACCCGGCCCGCAACCCAGGCATGTGCCCTGACTGGGAATCGAACCGGGACCGCTTGGTTCCCAGCCTGCGCTCAGTCCACTGAGCTACACCAGCCAGGGCAGTCTTTAGCCTTTAGAGAAGAAAGCCCAGCCTGACCTCTGTAGGGCCAGCCTTCCTGGTGAGAGTGAGCGTGATGTAGAGGGATTCAGCAATGGCTTCATGATAAAACGGGCCATCACTCAGCTTCCCGTGGCCATGGTTTCCCTACCTAACAATTAGGGCTCCTTTAATATTATTATAAAGTTTAGAAATACTGTGTGTAAAGCAACTCTGTAGATCCTCGTTAAACAATTTCCCAAGAATATTGCGGAACTTACACTGAGAGGATCACAGCTAGGATGAGACTTCTCTCATTCTCTAGGTTGGCAGAATAGTTTCCAGCAGTTTGGTGTTTAGTGGCATAATTACCATCAAATCAAAATAAAAAAGCAGACCTATGATAGCAGGAGGAAGCGTATGGAGCCTGTCAGTCAAGGGGCACTGCCTCCTCACTGTCTCATGGCAGCATTAAAAGATAATTTTTTCCCCAAATTTATGATAATCTCTGTCCACCTTGGAGACTCCATAACTCATTTACCATTGTGATTTAAAGTTTTCCATTTTCTCTCCTGCATTTTGGAGACTCTGTACTTTGGTCAATTAACTGAAAGGCAAAATTACAGGAATTAAACACTTTAAAGAGTTCACATTGGAAAGCTAATAATCAATTTCAATAAAGAATCCAGGTGTATTTCAACTGAAAGGTACATAAATAATAGGTTTTTCTTAAAAATATAGGACATGTCATTAGGAAAAGGATGTTTACACTTTACCAGTTATTGTTTCCAAAATTTTATATCGTACATCAAAAGCCAAGCTCAGATAATAACTTCATTTAAGACCTCCTTATAGCAGATATATTCATCATAGAGCAGAGTACAGTTCTAGGCATAAGTGGGCATACTGCACATAATTACTGCAATGAAAAAGCATTATATGACAGACTAGCATCTAGCCAAGGAACTGAAATACATGTTATGTGGGTTGTTTCCCCCTCGTAAGGAAGAGATATCCAAAGCCCTCTATGATATGGCTCTTGCCTACCTCTCTGACATCGCCTTTTCATCCTCTCCACCACAAACTTATAATCACATTAAACAGTCTCCCTACCACACATTCTTTATACTTATGCTAATATTCAGAGTTCTCCAAATATGAGGGGAGATCCCCCCAAAGCTGGAATTATCTTCTGGAGGGTGGGTGCCTTGTAGGTGAGTGTCCTAGGAACCCATCTATATCAGTGTACCAGCTGGCATTGTTGTGAGAGGCTGCATTCAGCTTCAGTGATTTTTTTTTTCAAGACTCATTGCGTTGGCCCATTTCATGATGGGTGATTTATGAGCACACCTGCCCACACTTCACTGAGTGTTCAGGAGTTTTTACCAAAAATGTCATGACCCCCATGCCCCACCCTCCGTATTTATCAGATCTCAACCTGAACAACTGTTTTTTTTGTTTGTTTGTTTTTTTGTTTCCCTGGATGAAAAACGTCCTCAAAGGGAAACATTTTGTGATAGGGAAGAGGTGAAATGAAACAAACAAACAAACAAACAAACACAGAAACACTAAAAGACATTAAGATTGACAAGTTCAAAACCTGTTTTGAGCAGTGGGAAAAAAGTCTCCATAGTTGTATTGCATCAAATGGAGAGTACTTTGAAGATGACTGAAGATTAAACACATAAGAATAAAAACACAAATTTTTATTAATAAATTCAGGGTATTTTGGGGTCCCTCCTCATGTCATGCTTTTCTTGCTTCTATGCCCCTAATTATGCTATGCCTGTATCCCATGGCTGTATCTCTCCTTTCCCCATTTCCCGACCTGATTTAATCTTACATGTCACCTAGGATTCAGCTCCAGTGTCAGCTACCTCAGAAAGCCTTCGTGTTGCCCCCCAGTACTGTTCCTCAGTGTGGGTGAAGGCCCCATCCTTATCTAGTAACCCGCCACATTGTGTTCTCATTGTTTGCTTCCTTATGTGTCTCCCATTCTAGACTGTTAGTTCCTAAAAGGTAGAGCCACAACATTCGTACTTACAATACTCCCAGTACAGTATCAGGCTTTGAATAAATGTTAACCGAGTATATTGCATGAATAAATGAATAAATGAATTCATAATTTAGTCATAATTGTATTCAGCATTTCATTGCAACAATTTTAATTATCAACTTCTGAAATTTCCTCAAAATTTTAAAACATAAAGTCAAATGATTATATTTGATGAGAAACACCATTAACTTTATTTAAATAAAACTCAGCACTATTATCACATGTAATTTATAACAAAGTTAATCCAACTCATACTTAATGATATGAATAATTGTTATAGTGTCGTAAGTTCATTGGGCATAAAAGTCAAACAGTTAACATAAATGGTTGTAAGTAATGTTGCTTTTATTTAAGTTAAGCAAATCATTCCTAGAACCCAGTGAGGTAAAAAGAGAAAAAGAGCTGAGCAAAGGAGGCTCCTCTGCCTGATTCCTGAATCAGGAGCTGAAGTGGTTTCTAGGGCAGGAGCATCCAATATCCTGAACTTCCAGGAGATAAAAGCCAAAAAATGTCATTGTCATCCATTTGCTGATTCACTCACTAGCACTTGCCCAAAGGAAGAATGGGTAGAAGTTGGTCATGGCTTTAAATCTTTCTCCCCAGTCAATCTCCCCAATGAGCTGTCTTTGCAGTACAAAGCCAGATAATACTTGAGTGGCATTCAACAGTTCAAAAAGGGACAGAAGGGTCTGTTCCAGAATCAAGAATTAGATAGGTACCTGGCTGCTTTGATCTACATGGATGTAGGTTAACCTCTCAACTAGGAAATTGTAGAATAATTAATCCATGAAAATCCTACATTCAAATAAGGGCCTAATATCTGAGAATTGGACATTCTCCTTTATGCTAGGGATAGCAAGGAACCCCAAAACATGAGAGAAACCAAAGCATCATTTTGATCTGTCCTGATTCTCCCTCTTTCCCTCGCTGATGAAGATAACCACCATATACTGGCTACAACTCTTTATGTCGTTCAGTTACGACAACCTTTGAAGTGGAGCATCGCAGCACAGAATGCATAGCAATGTGCTCAAGGTTAAACTTCTTATACCAGGTGCCTCCCACAGAAGGAGTAAAAATGTGTCACAGAGATCCAGTGAAGTCACCAGAGAGAAGAGGAGGGGTGCTGGGCGCTTCGAAGAGTCAGGGCAAAAGAATGACTTCCTGATCTGTCAGAGGGTAAAAGAGAGAAACTTAAATGTTGGGAGAGAGGCAGAAGAAGGGAGGAAGGTAGCAAAAAGAAAATTGGACATTCTCCTTATGCATTTAGGTTTAACAAACAGAAGGTACCAACCCCCAATTTTCTAGTCAGAATTCTGTATGGACCATTTTATGGGTATACATTTATTGCTCAGAAAAAAAGAGGGTGATCTTCACAAATATGTTGGTCATTGAAATAAACCAAACCTAACATTTGCTCTCTGTCCTGTAATACCTATAGCATATTTTAAATTAGGTATAGATAACTGTCATTTTTTTCATAATTAAAGTTCATTTCAACTTCAACAAGATTCCTGGTGGAAATACAATTTTAATAATTATGATTTAATGTGAGCAAAATTCTTTTCAGCATATTCATTGCAATTTTTGCATTCTTTCTATTAGTATGAGAAAGTCATTTTATTTAGTTCATTTAAATTACTTTAAAATTGGCTTTATACAGACTTGATATTTGGGGTATAATTTGGACTCCCACACATCTTAATTCATTTGGGATCCAATTAAATTATTTTGATATTCCAAAGTGCTTAGCTCCCACTCACTCACTTTTCTCATTCCAACAGTGAATCTCTTATTTCTATCTACTTCATAGGAGATAAAGTTAGTTCGATTAAACAAAGTGCTAGAAATGTAGTCAAATGAATCTGCTCTGTTCCCAACTTCATGAAGTTGGACTCATCACTAATCAATCTGTGTCCTCTTTTGGTAAGAAGAAAGACTGGTATCAATGGCCTTATTATTCTCCTGAATCAATAAAAAGATACTTCATACAAATCTCGTTAGACTGGAAACTTCTTGAGGGACACACTCATCTTTAGCAGTGACCACTAACTAGTTCTTTATCCTCCTATGCATACTGCCTAATCCAGTACTCTAGAGGGCAGGACAGAGTTGATTAATTTTTGGAGCAAACTTGGTTTGCTTTCTAAAACAGGAAAGCATAAAGCTGTCTAGAGAGAGCTATTGATACAACTTAGTCTTACATCGTGCTTCTGAAGTAAAGTGTGCTCAGTTAGGCACTTATAACCCTAGCTATTGTTTTGTTTTCGGCAAACAACAAATCTGAAAAGTTCCCTGAACAATAGAGAAGATTCACACAAGAGTTAAGAGATGCTCCAAGAAAATATGCCAGATTCTGGATTCTCTTTTTGGAGCTTCAGTCTTTTTATTTGTTTATTAAAGATTCTGAGAGCCCTGGCTGAGGTAGCTCAGTGGATTGAGCGCAGGCTGGGAACCAAAGGGTCCTGGTTCGAATCCCAGTCAGGGCACATGCCTGGGTTGCAGGCCAGGTCCTCAGTGAGGGCCATGTGAGAGGCAACCATACATTGCTGTTTCTCTCCCTCTCTTTCTCCCTCCCCTCCTCTCTCTCTAAAAATAAATAAAATCTTTAAAAGAAAAAGATTCTGAGAAATCTTGCTTTAAAAAAGATCATGTTTAACTTTGTTTTAACCCACATTTTCCAAATGTATTGAACCACAGAGGCTTTTTGTAAGGAATAATTAATAACATCCTAAAGAACAAACTTTGGGAAACCTTATCATAAAACAGATAGTTAAAGATTGACCATTGAGACTTTGGACTTTTTCTGGAAGCTTAGAATGAGTCAGGACTATTTTATGTTCCCTTTTCCCACAAAAGGGAATTTTATTTTATTTTTCAAAAGCAATTTAAAAAACCTTTTAAAATTGTGAATAAGGAAAAAAACCTGAAATTCACCAAAACCCCACTTTTTAGAACAAAAACAAACTTAGTATGTTGGCCTATGTCCCGTGGATGCAACCACAGGTGGGTATGTGCATAAAGTTTCTTAATCTGACAAACAGTAGAGAATATTCACCATGAATCTACAGCAAGTATCATATACAAGTTTAAACTATGGAAGCATTCTCTTTAAAATCAGGCATAAAACATTCTCTGCTATTAAAAATACTATTAGAAACTATATATACTCTAAGAAAAGAAGAAGATAAAAGTTTAGAAGACAAGGGGCAAAACTATCATTGCTGATAAATGATTGTCTTCTTATAAATGTCAATAAACCAGCTGGTGAATTATTTTAAAAATTATAAAATTAAGCAAAGAGGCTATATTAAGATTAATATACAAAAAATTAAAGACCTATACATTAATTATAACTAGAAAATGTAATTAAAAAAGGAACCCATTCACAGTAGAAAAAAATTATAAAATATTTAAGAACAAAAAACCAAAAATGTTCAAAACACCATTAAAAGGATAGAAGTATTAAATTATATTAAAACCTTAAATATTGGAATATTTCACATTCCTAAACAAGAAGACTCAATACTGTATAGTTGTTTTAACAAATTAATCTTTAAATTCATGTGCATTACAATCAATATCTCAATGAGATTTTTCAGGTATGGTTTCATATGTCTGTTTTAAAATTCACATAGAAGATTAAATTTGTGAGAATAGATGAGAAATTTAAAAGAAAAAGAGAATCAAAAGGATGGTCTTTCTTGCCAAACATCAAGACACAGTATTTAACTATTGTAATTAGAATATTGCTATTTTGTTTATAAATTAAAAATAACCAAGTAAAGAGCCCAAAATTCAACCCATGAATATATGGGAAATATATATTTAAATATTTATTAAAAACCTTTAATATTATAAGATTTAACATTGGGACCCAGATAGAGGGGAGATAAATATTCGATATAATTATGAAAACAATTAGCTATTTATGAAGGTAAAGCTAGATTTTCACTTTAAAGAATTCACAAAAGCTAGTTTTAGATAAATTGCCAACATTAATGTGGAGAAAACTACAATATATTTAAAGTAAATATTGAAGAATGTTTTAATCCTTTAAATCAAACACAAAGAGAAAATCATGAAGGAAAAAGCTAACAAATTTGACAACATCAAAACTAAATCTTCGGCAAGAACGATGACACCACAATAAATTGAAAATGAGTGATTTACCAAAAGAAATATTTGCATTTTCTACAACATAAAAGGACAAGTAGTCATAACATAGAAATAATCTATTAAATAAAAATAAAACAAATAAACCAATAGACTTATAGGGCAAAAAGAACCCCAAATGAAAAACAAACAGGTAATTCATAGAAGATGACATGGAAACAGTATATATATAAAATTTCCTTAAAATTAAACTTGTTAGGTAAGATATAATGATATGGATACTAGTCATAATGTTGAGAAGCAGAACCAACTTTCAGAAAACCATGTACAGAAGGATAATATTTGTATAAACAAACACACATTCAAATACATGTACAGACAATGCCCCATATGTTCTATGCAGATCTAAATGTATGTAAACATTTTCATGAAAGAGGGTTAGAAAAAGCAGGTGGACATGAAAAACACTGGAAGGAGAGGAAGATTATTTGTTTATAGTTTGTTTTCCTTCAAGGATAATCTTTTTTTTTATGTGAAATTATGTAATTTTAAAAGTCAATGTCAAAATGTGAAAGGGATTCAACAAATGTACAACTCAAAGGTAAAACCTTACAATTTAAGACAATGGAAAAGAGAAAACTAAATATAAAGCAACCAGAAGAAAAATGATAAAAATTAGAGTGTAAATAATGAAATACAGCATAGAATAACAATAGAGCAATCAACTACATTAAAAGTATGTAGTTTGAAAAATGCAAAAAGAGAAAATGGACAAATCTGTAGTTAAACTTACCAAAAAGAAAAGACAAGACTCAAATTACTAAAACAGAATGAAAGAGGGGATGTTACTATTGATTTTACAAAAATAAAAAGGGTGATATTGGAATACCATAAATAACTTATGTCAAAAAATTAAATTACTTAGATAAAAAATAAAACTCCTAGAAATACAGAAACTATGAAAACTGACTTAAGGAAAAAAATATGAATATGCCAATGACAAATAAAGCCCAGGCCCAGATGGCTCCATTGGTGAAATCTATCAAATGTTGAAAGAAAAATTAGTGCCAACTCTTCACAAATACTTCAAAAATATAGAAAACCAGAGAATATATCCAACGTATTCTTTGAGGCTAATTAATATTATCCCAATTCTAAAATCAGACAAAGACATTAGAAAATAAGGTAACTATGGAGAATTATCTATTAGAATTAGGTGCAAAATCCTCAAGAAAATACTAGCAAACTGTTGGAAACCACCCTGCCTGGTTTTAGAAGCTGTAACCCCCCATGGGTAAGGCTGAGTAAAAAGACCTTAAGCCACTAAGGAGACAAAGCTTATCTTCCCGGCAGAGGTGCTGCCTCTGCCCTCTTACTTCACCCTGGCTGGCCCCAGGTGGATGACTGGTTAGCCAATGACGGGTAAGATTCCTCAAGGGAGGGACGACCTAAGATAGGCAAGGTCGTGATTGGGCCATCAGGGAAGGACTTGGGGGACTATAGAAAAAAGGGGTAATGAATCCTCACCCTTCAGCTTTGACATAGCCTGAGTTCTCATTGTATCTGTAAAGTTTCCTAATCTCTTGACTCTCACATCCCCCACCTGACTCAGCCTGAAACAATGCCAGAGGTGAGTGGGGCCCTGGGCTGGAACCAGCAGTTCTCCAGGACGATCAGGCCTAAGAAAGAATGCATAAAATCCTGTGAAACCTGCTTTGCTAAGAATGCCCTCAATTTAAATGGTAAGGGTCCAAGCATAAAATGAGTTTGTTTCCCAAAGTTTCATGGCCCTTTAGCTATCTGACCCTGACTCAGAATAAGCCCTCAGAGTTCTTTGAATGTTATCTATTGCTTGATCATTACTACCTGATAATGATTGATGAGCTTTACATATATGCCCTGTATTCCTATGCAAATTAAACCCAGTAAAAGCCTATTGAGGGACAGGCTCAAGGTCCTTCTCCTTTGAGAGATTGACCACCTTTCCTCCCCAAGCAGATCATGTCTTGGTAGAATTATTCTCATCCGTGATGGATGGTGGGGGGGTGTTCTGCTGGACAAAGCTCCATCACATCAAACTGAATTTACCCCCCTCTCTTTCTCCCTCTCTCTCCACAATACACACACTCACACACACACGAGGGGGATCCCTCAAAAAGTGGTATTTATTTATAAAAAATTGTGTATTTATTTTTACAAGTTTAAACTTCAGTCACCTTCAAAGTACTCTCCATTTGATGCAAAACACTTATCAAGACACATTTTCCACTGTTCAAAATAGTTTTTGAACTTGTCGATTTTGATGCCTTTTAGTGCTTCTGCTGTTTTTTTGGTTCACTTCTTCCACATCAGCAAAACATTAGGACTTTTTTCACCTGGGGAAACAAACAAAAAAGTCACTCAGGGTGAATAGGGAAGGTGGTGCACAAGGGTCATACTTTTTTTTTGTCAAAACTGCTGAAAATTCAGTGTGGAGTGAGCAAGTGTGCTCATAAATCACCCATCGTGAAATGCACAAATGCATTGAAGGAGTCTTCAAAAAAATTCCCTGAAGCTGCATGTAGCCTCTCGCCACAATACCAGCTGGTACACTGATACAGATGGGTTCCTAGGACACTCCCCTAGTGGGATAAACCTGTACTACAAGTGGCTCACCCTCCAGAAGATAGTTTCATTTATGGGTCCTCTATATATTTAAATTATATATATATATATATATATATATATATATATATATATATATATATATATTTATATATCAATAAATCATGACCAATGGCACTAATCCCAGGAATGCAAGGTAGATTTAACATCCAAAAAAAAAAATATCAGTGTAATATACCATCTCAAGAGAATAAAGGACAAAACCCTTTTTTTTCTCAAAAAACACTGAAAAAGTATTTGGAAAAATTCAACATCTTTCCAGAATAGAAACATTCAACAACGATTGAATAGAAGGGAACTTCAATGTGATAAAGGACATCTACAAAAAAATTCCACAACCATCATACTTAATAATGAATGACAGAATGTTTTACCTCTAACACCAAGAAAAAGGCAAGATGTCTGAGCTCACCATTTTCATTCTCAACACTGCACTAGGGGTAGTGCAGTGAGATAGTCTAGCTAGGGCAATTAGGCAACAAAATGAAATGAAGAAAAAAGCACCCAGATTGGAAAGGAAGTAACAAGCTATCATTATTTGCAGATGACATAATCTTATATGTAGCAAATCCTAAGTTTCTAGGACACCAAATATCTTTTATAACAAATTAATCCAGAAAGTTAAAAAATCAATATGTAAAAATCAGTTGATTTTGATAGACTTGCAATTATGAATCTGAAAATGAAATTAGGGAATTTTTATTTAAAGTAGAACAAAGATAATAAGATATGGAGGAATACATTTAACAAACAAGTGCAAAAGGTATATAGTGAAGACTCAAAATACTCTTGAAAGAAATAAAGTTATCAGGGTTTAGAATACAGTATCGTTAAAATGGCATATTCCCCAGATTATTTGATCTGTAGAATTAACACAATCCCTATCAAAATCCTAGCTGACTTCTTTGCAGAATTGGATGAGCTGATCTTAAAATTCATATGGATGAATCACCAAAAGTAGTAATCCTGAAGAAAAAAACAAAATTGGAAAACTCATATTCCTGATTTCAAAATACACTACAAAGCTACAGTTTTCAAGATGGTGTGGTACTGGCATAAGAATGGACATATAGATCAGTGGATAGGAATTGAGAGTCCATAAATAAATCCCTAGCTGTATAAGTAATTGAGTCTTGACAAGGGTGCTAAGATCATACAATGGGGAAAACAGTCTTTTCAACAAATGGTTCTGGGACAGCTGAATAGCCACAAAAGAATGTGGCTGGAACCGCAACCTCACACCACATACAAAACATAGCTAAAAATGAATAAAAAATCTAAATGTAAGAGCTGAAACTATAAAACTCTTAAATAAAACATAGATGTTATTCTTCATGACTTTGGATTAGGTGATGTTTTCTTAGATAAGCCACTAAATATATGAGCAACCAAACAGGTAAATTGAACAAAAAATTTAAAACTTTTGTGGGTCAAATAACATTATAAGAAAGTAAAAAGATAACTTACAACCCACAGAGAAAAATATTTGCAAGTAATATGTGTATATGATATGCATCTAGAATATATAAAGAGCTCAAAACTCATTAGTAAGGAGACAAAAAAATAAGCAAGAATTGGAATAGACATTTCTCAAAAAAAAAAAAAAATAGAAATGGCCAATAAGCACCTAAAAAGATGTTTAACTTCATTAGCCATGATATTAACACAAGGCAAAACCACAAAGAGATACCACTTCACACTCACTCAGATGCCTATAATTAAAATGACATCTAAGTGTTGGTGAGGATCTGAAGAAACTGTAACCTCTTATACCTTCTGGCAGGCAAGAAGAAGGAATAAAAATGGGATACTTAGTGCCTACAATTATTGTGAGTAGGTAATGTAGGAATGTAAAATGGGACAGTCTCTTTGGAAACAGTCTGATACTTTCTCAAAAGGTAAATTATGAGTTACCATGTAACCTAAAAATCCCACTCTTAGATATATACCCAAGAGAAATAGAAATGTGTTCATATGAAAACTTGTACATAGCAGCCTTCTTCATAATAGAAAAAAGATGAAAACAGCCCAAATGTCCATTAACTGATAAATGGATAAACCAAATGTGGTATATCCACACAATTAAATGTCATTCATCCATAAAAAGGAATGAATTTATGATTTATGTTATGACATGGAATAATCTTGAAAACACTATGTCAAATAAAAGAAGCCAGACATAAAAAGCTGTATGTTGAATGATTAAATTTATATGAAATATCCAGGAAGGCCAAATCTGTAGAAACAGAAAGTATATTAGTGATTGCTTAAGGCTTTCAAAGCTGAAAAGATATTAGGAGTAGCTACTAATGGGTATGGGATTTCTCTTTGAGATGATAAAATATTCCAAAATTGATTATAGTGATGGTTTCACAATTCTGTGAGTATAGCAATAACCATTAGATTGCATTGTATACTTTAAATGAGTGAATTGCATTATATACAAATTATTAATAAAGCTGTTTGAAAAGAGAGAGAGGATAAGAACTGCACAATGCACCATGCTTCTCACTGCTTTCATGCCAGGTGCAACCGGTTTCAAAACAAGTCTCTACCATACCTCCTTTATGATTTGTTGGACATGTCTATTTTTTGTTTATAAACAAGAACCTCTAGTTCTCATTTACCTATTTACACACGAGACAATCTCAGTTCTTGTATATATTTGTTGGGGGGAAAAGGAAATATAATAAATAACAGTATATGGCGACTACGAGCAGCTCTGCTCCTGTTTCGTGGAGATTACTCTGGGGGAAAAATGGGTAGGAACGGAAGTAACAAGCTGCAATTGGGATGTTACTGTTTCCAAGGACAAACAAGGCACCATCTGTAACACACATCTTTATTTAACAATAAAGAATGTGCTCCTGAGAGGAAAGTACATCTTGAGCTAAACCAAATAGGCCCCTCCACCAGAAGAGGAGATTCAGCCTCCCACTTGACTCCCCAGAAGTGGATTTCACAAGTCTACATGCAACCTGGAATTGAGCCACATTACCTAATCACAATAAAATTGCAGTCCTTAAGTACTCCATTTTTATTTCTTCATCTTGCCTGCCAGACTATTGATGAACCAAATAATAGAGGTAAATGTGGATGGCCTGTGGCTGCTTCCTTGTACAAAAAAAAAAAAAAAGAAAGAAAGAAAGAAAAGAACTGAAATGGAAAGAAATAGTCTCCAATTATACACATTAGCCTTAATTTTGGCCTTTGGATGATCAGATGTTTCTGTCCATGAAATGAATTTTTGTGGCAGTCCATGCTTTCCAATGTCAAAAATAAAAGCTTTCAATTAACTGTCAAAAGCTTTTCCAGCATCTGGAGACAGGAGTAAATTGGAGTCTTTTTATATTGGTAGCTTTTGACATTATATTAAACAATATTCTCAGGTTGTCATAGCCCATTCTCCTTTGTATAGATCCCCATTGATTTGTGTTTATCCATTGTTTTATTAGGCAATCCAATTTTTTAGCTCAACTTCTACATGTCTTATATTTGGGTAAAATCAAGAGGCATTTTTGCTACCATGCAGTAGCTTCCTTGTTTTCAGGAAGACAAGACCAGGAATGCTTCTTTAGAGTGTAGGAAGTTTTTTACCTTTTCTACCTTTAAAAAGTCACTTCTGCACAGGGTTACATGCTGCTGTCTCAGCACTGGCAAAGGTAAAGGGTGCCAGGAAGACAACTAGCCAGGTAGCGTAGATTGCTGTAATCTTTTCCACAAGAGTAGGCAAACATCGGAGCTATTGATCCATGCTTACACACTTCTTTTCAAGTCCAAGAGACTTTTCTCTTTAACGCAGAAAATGATGCATGGGAAATTTTCCATTTCCCACTGCCTTCTCCACTCTCAAGGACTTTCTTTGTTTTACATTTGAAAAGGTAATCAAGTCACAGAATAAGCTAAGGATTGTTTATTTACAACTCTTAATTCCAAAACTTTTCAAGAAAAGTTGGAAGCAGAGAGGCATCTTTTTTATTTCTTCATATGTTAATATCTGTGGCTATTTTCTCATTTGATTTCTGTTTTACTTGTTCCACTTTCAGAGGAATTGCCTGCATTTACCAAATTTAACTTGCATTCCTTTTGGAGTCATGAAAGCATATATTTTTCCTTAATCAAACACTGTGCA
>PVJI01026582.1:0-18828 GCA_004026765.1 Micronycteris hirsuta | reverse complement strand
TTAAAATAGCAATAAGATTTGGTTGTAAATGAGGGTGGAAGGAAATACTTAAGTTCCCTGGAGACAAGGAACTATTTATCTTGCCAGAATCCAGTATTATCAAATATTTTTATGGAACTGAATTCTAAAAGCAGTAGTTTTCAAAATACAGTCCAGGGGGTCCATGAGGTCAACACTTATTTTCATAATAATATTAAGATGTTATCTGCCACTTCACTCTCATTCTCCAGCTGTTGTGGAAGTTTTCAGAGGCTACATGACATGCGATAACTTCATTGATTGAATCATCAATTGGATTATCACATCAGAAGCAGCCATGGCAATCGATCTTCTTCTATTAAGCCAGACTTTGAAGAATTTAAAAAATGTAGAACAATGCCAGTCTTCTCATAAATTTTTTTTAGATTTGGGAAAATATAGATATTTTCATAAAAGCATGTTAACAGGTTATTTTTTAAGTGAATTAGTACTTGTTTTTAAATTTTCTGAGATTTGATTTCTAACATGGTAAAATATTGACTAGATAATGACCTAAACAAATGCTCCTTGGAATACTCGATAATTTTAAGAGTGTAAAGGAGTCCTGACACCAAAAACTGAGACATCTGTCTTAGACCATAAAAATAGGAAAGGAATCTATAAGTTTCTCTTCTTCAAACCCATCCAAAGCTACTTTTTCAGATTTCTGGATTTTGTCTCAAAGGTTCTTTGCTACCTACTACAATTTGTGATCATTATCACCAAGCATAATTCACAGGAAGAAATGAACATGACCTTGGAGAGCAAATGTACAAAGCACTCATTTTATATTCAGCCATATAATCTAGGAACTTAAGAAAGAAGCTCAGATATGGAGATAACTGAAAGATGTCTTTTGAAGGCCTCAGTATATACACATAGCTAAATATATTGAGAAACATTGTTTAACTCCAGACTTTCTCTGCGTATGCACACACCTCAAGTTAACTGAAGACATGACAATGGGTGTTGTACCCCAAAGTGTGTGAGAAAGGAGATCTGTGGTCAAATAACTTTGGCAGCTCTGGTTTAAATGGAACAAAGCAGGCTGCACTTCTGTGGCCATCCTAAAGCCTTTTTGTATGCCTCATTTCTGTATTTCTCTAACCATGAAAACTTTTTTTTTTTTAAGGTATTTCGTGAAGCAGCTGCCTCGTATCCCTCAGACACTTTGGGAGATGATGCTGTCTCTGTAGAAGTGTGTGTAGGTCCCCCTGTCAGTGGGATGATGGAGGGGGGATGCTGTGAGGAAGAGGAGAGCCCCATGCCCAGCCTCGTGCCCACACCCCTTGTCTCTAAGCCTGGCCCCATCACCCCTACCCTCCTGCAATTTCATTAAAGATTTCATGAAATGCTCCCCCCTCAAAAAAAAGTGTGGTGTGTATAGGCCACTGTTGATGTTTTAGCAAGCTTTGGCTGTATGTACTTAGGTTTCAAAGAACAGGATTTTACCAATAGCACGAATTTAAGTCCATCCCTACTTGTTATTACATGGATTTAGATAACAAATTCCATGCTCACATAACCCAAACAGTCAAAGCCCAGTAAAATATGATTTGCTTGTAAAACAGGTACTTAGACCCTAAAGAGGGTCTTGGGTTTTTTTCTCATTTTTTAAAAATATTTTATTGATTATGCTATTAGAGTTGTCCCATTTTCTCCACTTTATTCCCCTCTGCCCTGCATACCCCTCAAACCCACATTCCACTGCCCCAATTCATGTCCATGGGTCATATATATAAGTTCTTTGGCTTCTACATTTTCTACACTATTGTTAACTTCCCCCTGTCTATTTTGTACCTACAATTTATGCCACTTCTTCCCTGTACCTTTTCCCCCATTCTCCACCCTCCACCTCCCCATTGATAACCCTCCATGTGATCTCCATTTCTGTGATTCAGTTCCTGTTCTAGTTGTTTGCTTAGTTCATTTTTCTTTTTTTTAGGTTAAGTTGTTGATAGTTGTGAGTTTGTTGTTATTTTACTATTCATAGTTTGGATCTTCTTGTTCTTAGATAAGTCTCTTTAACATTTCATATAATAAAAGCTTGGTGATGATGAACTCCTTTAATTTGACCTTATCTGGGTAGCACTTTATCTGCCCTTCCATTCTAAATGATAGCTAAATGATAGCTGGATAGAGTATTCTTGGATGGAAGTCCTCGCCTTTCATGACTCGGAATACTTCTTTCCAGCCTCTTCTTGCCCATCAGGTTTCCTTGGAGAAATCAGCTGATAGACTTATGGGAACTCCTTTGTAGGTAACTGTCTCCTTTTCTCCTGCTGCTTATAAGATTCTTCCTTATCTTTAATCCTGGGTAATGTAAGTATTATGTGCCTTGGTGTGTGCTTCCAGGCTTCTAATTTCTTTGGGACTCTTTGGGCTTCCTAGACTTTCTGGAAGTCTCTTTCCTTTGCAAGATTGGGCAAGTTCTCCTTTATTATTTTTTCAAATAAGTTTCCAATTTCTTGCTGTTCCTCTTCTCCTTATGGCACCCCTATGATTTAAATGTTGGAATGTTTAAGGTTGTCCTGGAAGTTTCTAAGCTCTCCTCATTTTTTTGAATTCTTGTTTCTTCATTCTGTTCTGGTTGAATGTATATTTCTTCCTTCTGCTCCAAACAGTTGATTTGAGTCCCAATTTCCTTCCTGATACTGTTGGTTCCCTGTACATTTTCCTTTATTTCACTTTTTATACCCTTCCCTTTTTCCTCTATTTTGCGACCATACTCAACCAGTTCTGTGAGCATCCTAATTACCAGTGTTTTGAATTCTTCATCTGATAGGTTGGCTATCTCTTCATTGCTTAGTTGTATTTTTTCTGGAGTTTTGATCTCTTCTTTCATTTGGTCCATATTTTCTTGTCTCAGTGCACCTGTTATGCAGTAAAGGGCGGAGACTTATGTATTTGCTGGGGTAGGGCAACCCTCATCACTATGTTTTGGCACTATGTGCAGGATTGGTGTGTGAATGAGTGAAGTGAGTATATAACAGAGCAGTGGAAGATAGTTTGAAAAATGAAGCTTGTTCAGCTTGTTCAGCTCTTGGCCAGCTTTCAGTCACTTCCCCTGCTACCCACAAGCAAATTGGGCCCTTCTGGTGCTGATTCCCAGGTGGGTAGGTTTGTGTACATTCTAGGACTCTTTGGGTCTCTCCAACAAACTCTCCTGTGAGGCTGCAAGTTTCTCCTGCTGCCTCAACCCCCACAGGTTTTTTCAGTTAGAGGTTTTGAGGCTTTATTCCTTGAATTCAAACCCTGGATTGTGTGGTCTGTCTCGCTCCCAAGTTGTTCCTCCCGGTTTATCCACACGCAAATGTGAGACCAACTGGTCTGCCAGCCACCTCCTTGCCAAGTGTCCTCTCCACCTGGCTGCCTGTCCCTGCCCCTCCTACAGGTCTGGAGGAATGTTTCTTCAACTCCTTGGTTGTCAGACATCCTGTAGTTTGATTTTCTGTCAGTTTTGTTTTATTGTTGTTTTTTAAAATTTGTTGTTGTTTTTCTTTTGGTTGTGCGATGAGGTATAGTGTATCTACTTACACTTCCATCTTGGCCAGAAATCTCAGGCGAAGGTCTTGGTTTTGTGATAGAAATTATGGCCAGTCATTTAAAGTTGAAGTGGAGATGAATTACCAAGAGTTTCACAAAGCTCAGTGTCTCCCTACTTAGGCTCTTAGTACAATCATAATAGAATTGTAGATGTTTCTTCTTTACCCCAAATTGTTAACACTGTGCAGTTTTAGGAACTGAAAATCAGAATAAATCAGGAACATCTACAACAACTACATGGTGACTACTTAGTAGTTAGGAGATTAGGGTACAGTTCTCTCTTAAGGAGCTTGTATAGATGAGGTAAGGCATAACCACGTTTAAAATAGAGATAAGCAATTTGAATAGCAGTTCAAAAAAAAGCCATGGTGATTTCCAAACGAATTAAATAGAACTTAATACTAAAAAGTCAGAGGCGAGAAAGAAGGAAAGCTTGCTGTGGGTAGGAAGTCAAGCAAGAATTCATGGAGTGTGGGGATTCTTTCCACACGCGTGTAAACACGCAGTCCTGAGAATTTACGCGTTTTGAGCGCAGCTCCGTGTGATTCCCGTGTGGGCAAGTGTGGATCATGTCTGTGGAATAGGAATTCTCTAATAGGAATTTGGCAAAAATGTATCTTAAGAAATCCTGGCTTGCTGAGCCCTGTTTAATATATTATCCTGGTCCTGTCTGCCACCGGACCTGAATTTACGTCCTAATGTTCTGCTAATAAGTAAACCTATCCCTGTTTTGCTTAATCCCATGAATAATCAATCCAATGTAAATATGTCCTAAAGCCTCTAATAAAACCCCCGGCTAAGCTACCCACGAGGTCTTTTCCCAAGATGGAGGTGGAGAGAAAGACCCATGGCAGCCGGATTCTTATCTCCAAGCGTGTCTCTGGGTAAGATTGATTCACACGATCAGGGTATGGTTCCCCAAGGATTTCGCTGGTACAAAATCCCAGCGTCAATGGAGGAAGTGAGATTGGAAACAGTTCTTGGTGAAAGAGTGACATAAGATCTTCACCCAAGTGATGTGTCATTAACTACAGGCCATAGTGAATCACCCTGCCCATGCACATGTGTACACCTGTGCACACACAGTCTTGTACTTCTTGACCATGTACTTCTCTGTTTACTTAATTCACATGCCATCCATTGTTCTTCAGTATACCACAGGGCTCCCCCTCATCTTCATACTAAATGACAAGCACTTTAGGAAGATCTCTCCTGTTTCCTCTTTGTGTTGTGGTGAAAATAGTTTTCATTTTTCTACAAGTCAACTACTAAAGTATAATTTACATACATTAAATGCATCTATTTTAGGTATACAGTTCAATGAATTTTAACAAATTTGGGTGACCATCATTAAACCAATATATAGAACAATTACAAATGTATATACCTGGGTAACCACCAAAGATATAGAACAAGTTCCTCCACCCCTCAAAGTTTCCTGTCCTCCTGTGAGGTGGCAACTCCTTCCTCAACCCTGGCCACAGGCAACCATTGATCTGCTTTATGTCCCCATGTTATATTAGTTTTTGTAAATTTTTCTATAAATAAAATAATACCATTTATAGTCTTTTGTCCCGCTTCTTTACTAAGTGTAATGTTTTTTAAATTCATCCATGTTCTGTGAATAAAACATTTTTTACCACTGTGTAGTATCACTATAGATGTACCACAGTATGTTTACACATTCAATTATTGATGCATATTTGGGTTTTCGGTTTTTTTGACTAAAGATCCTATGAAGAGTCATGTACTTTTTTTTTTTAGATTTTTTTTTTTATTTTTAGAGAGAGAGGAAGGGAGGGAGACAGAGAGGGAGAGAAACAGCAGTGTATGGTTGCTCCTCACATGGCCCTCACTGGGGACCTGGCCCGCAACCCAGGCATGTGCCCTGACTGGGAATCGAACCGGGACCCTCTGGTTCCCAGCCCACGCTCAGTCCACTGAGCTATACCAGCCAGGGCGAAGTCATGTACTTTTTTTGTGGAAAATACTTTCTTTGGAGTCAATACTAATAATAAAGTTTGCATGATAGGTATATTTAAGTTGTAAGAAAAACTGTCAAGTTTGTTTTCAAAGTATTTGTACTGTTCTACCTAAATGTATACTTGATGTAGGAATGGCCTCCATGAGCAGTTGTCATCATAAAAAACCTCAGAAGGTTCTCTGATTTTATGGAATGGAATTCACACTCCTGAGTCTGAGATCATTGGCTCTCTACCATTGGCCCTTACTTCATTTTTCAGACTGTCTTCCACTGCTCTGTTATATACTCACTTCACTCATTCACACAGCTTTGGACTACTTGCTTGTCCACAATTTAACCATACATAAGTGATGGTGCTTCCAGGACTGCAAATGAATATATACTAGTCCAGCTCTTTTTGTCTCATTCACGTGACCTGTGCCACATGCTTGCCAGCCAAATGTTCAGAGTTAGTCACTAACTTAGATTTGTGATTCACCACATTCTTTACACAAATTTCAATACCTTATTAATCCTGAAATTTTATTTTCTTTAAATATACCAAACATGCAATAAGACACCAATAGGAAGGAGGGCCAAGATAGAGGCGTAGGCAGAAATGCTACAGGTAACACAGGTAGAAACACTTTGCCTCCTTGTACAACCAAAAGAAGGACAACAAATTAAAAAAAAAGTAACTGCTAGAAAATCGAACTGTATGGAAGTCTGACAACCAAGGAGTTAAAGAAGAAACATTCATCCAAACCAGTAGGAGGGGCGGAAATGGGCAGCCAGGGAACTTGCGCCAAGGTGGCAGGTAGAAGACCAGGTTAGGCAAAGTGGCAGCTGGTAGAAAAGGTGGTCATACATTTGCATGCAGATAAACTGGGAAGAACAAGTGGGGAACAAGACAAGACTGTGCAATCCAGGGTTGCATGGGGGAAATAAAGCCTCAAAACCCCTGACTGAAAAAACCTGTGGGGGTTGAGGCAGCAAGAGAAACTCCCAGCCTCCCAGGAGAATTCACTGGAGAGACCCATAGGGTCCTACAGCATACACAAAACCACCCACATGGGAATCAATACCAGAAGGGCCAGATTTGCTTGTGGGTATTGGAGGAAGTGACTGAAAGCTGAGCAAGTTACCATGTTCGATCTCTAAACCCTCCCCCACATACTGCACCACAACACAACAATGTGGGTTGTCCTGCCCTGGTGAATATCCAAAGCTCCGCCCCTTACTACATAACAGGTTCACCAAGACAAAAAAAAAAAATACAGCCCAGATGAAAGAACAGATTAAAGCTCCAGAAAAAAGACAACTAAGGATGAAGAGATAGCCAACCTATCAGATGCACAGTTCAAAACACTGGTAATCAGGATACTCACAGATGACTGAGTTCGGTCACAAAATGAAGCAAGAAATGAAGGCTCTAAAAAGTGAAATAAAGGAAAATGTACAGGGAACCAAGAGTGAAGGGAAGGAAACCAAGTCTCAAATTAACAATTTGGAACCAAATGAAAAATTAAGTATTGGACTGGAACAGAATGAAGAAAGAAGAATGTGAAAAAACGAGGGGCGGCTTAGGAACTTCTGGGGCAACTTTAAATGTTCCAATACCAAAATCACGGGAGTGCTAGAAGAAGAAGAGGAAGAGCAAGAAATGGAAAACTTGTTTGAACAAATAATGAAGGAGAACTTCCCCAGTCTAGTGAAGGAAATAGACTTTTAGGGAGCCCAGAATGTCTCAAAGAAATCGGGCCCACGGAGGAACTCACCAAGACACATCATAATTAAGTTACCCAAGATTAATGATAAGGAAAGAATCTTAAAAGCAGCAATTTCTTAGGCTGCAGAGAGTTACCTACAAAGGAGTTCCCATAAGTCTATCAGCTGCTTTCTCCAAAGAAACCTTACAGGCAAGAAGGGGCTGGAAAGAAGTATTCAAAGTCACAAAAGGCACGGACCTGCATCCAAGATTACTCTATCCAGCAAACTTCCATTTGGAGTGAAAGGGCAGATAAAGTGCTTCCCAGATAAGGTCGAGTTAAAGGAGTTCATCATCACCAAGCCCTTATTATATGAAATGTTAAAGGGACTTATCTAAGAAAAAGGAGAAGATAAAAAATACAAACAGTAAAATGACAACAAACTCACAACTATCAACAACCAAACCTTAAAAAAATGAACTAAGCAAACAACTAGAACAGGAACAGAATCATGGAAATGGAGATGGCATGATGGTTTATCAGTGGGGAGGGGGAGAGGAGAGTATAGGGGAAAAGGTACAGGGAATCAGAAGCATAAATGGTTGTAAAAATTAGATGGGGAGGTTAAGAATAGTATAGGAAATGTAGAAGCCAAATAACTTATATGTATGACCCATGGACATGAACTAAAGTGGGAGAATGATGGTGGGAGGTGGGGAGTACAGGGTGTAGGGGAATAAAAGGAAAAAATGGGATAACTCTAGTAGCATCATCAATAAAATATATTTAAAAAACTGAACCTTAAAAAATGCAAAAAGTAAATTAAGCAAACAAATAGAATAGTAACAGAATTACAGAAATGGAGATCACATGGAGGGTTGTAAGAGCAGAGAATGAGGGAAAAGGTACAGGGAATAAGAAGCGTAAATGGTAGGTACAAAATAGACAGGGAGGTTGAGAAAAATATAGTAAATGGAGAAACCAAAGAACTTATATGTACGACCCATGAGCATGAACTAAGTTGGGGGGGACCAAATTTATATTTCTTATTATAAATTATAGTATCACAACATACCATAAGATAACCAGTTCTTAAATGTCCAGTTGAGTTTTGACAATTGTGTAGACCTACAGTAGTATTAAGACATGTTTGAAAATTTTATGGCACTCTTATCATTCCCTTCTTTGAATTAGGACTGGCCTTTGAGACTTCAGTCCAATGTGTAGAATATGGAAGAGGGACATGACTTGGCTCCTGAGGCTAACTTAGAAAATGTATACAATTTCCAACTCTGTCTCTCTCTCCCTTCCACTATGGTGTGATGAAGCCCAGGACACAGAGAAAGGCCATGTGTAGGTCTTCTGACCTACAGCCCCGGGTAATGTCCCAGTCACATCAACATGTACCACCATGAGTAAATGAGCCTTTGGGTAATTTCAGCCCCTAGTTTTCAAAGTTTCTAGCTTTGGTATTAAAGTTAGAGAAAATATTGTTCTCACTGTGCCTTTTCCAAATTCCTGTTCCACATTAACTACGAGAGATAATAAATTGTTTTGATCAACTGAGTTTGGCAGCAATTTCTTAGGCTGCAATAGATAAGAGAGAAAACATCTATATAATCATGGTCTAAAAATAAAAGAGTGTTCTCTTCACCCCAGAAAGTTCCCTTTTGCTCCTTCCAGTTAATTTCTTCCTCTACCCAGAGGCACCTTTTTCTAACTTTTACAGTCATAGGTTGGTTTTCTGTATTGTATATAGGGAAGGCCCTTAAGATGAAGTGAGTTTTTTGTTGTTGCTGTTTTTTGTTTGTTTGCTTTTTATATTTTACTGATTATGCCATTAGAGTTGTCCAAATTTTTCCCCCTTTGTCCCTCTCCACCCAACACCCCCTAGTCCTTCAGGTAATCCCCACACCATTGTTCATGTCCATGAGTCATGTGGAGGTTCTTTAGATACTCCATTTCCTATACAGTACTTTACATCCTCATGGCTATTCTGTAACTATCTATTTGTACTTATTAATCCCCTCACCTCTTCACCTATTCCTCTATATCCCCTCCCATCTGGAAAACATCAAAATTCTCTCTGTGTCTGTGGTTCTGTCTCAGTTTTTCTTGTTTGCTTAGTTTCTTTTTTTAGATTCAATTGTTGATAGATGTACATTTATTGCCATTTTATTGTTCATAGCTTTGATCTTTTTCTTAAATAAGTCCCTTTAGAATTTCATATAATAGTGGTTTGGTGATGATGAACTCTATTATTTGTTTTGTTTTGTTGATCTAGGAAGCTCTCAATCTGCCTTTTGATTCTAAATGATATCTTTGCTACATAGATAGAGCATAGATAGAGCAATATTGGCTGTAGGTGCCTGCTTTTCATGACTTTGAATATGTCTTGCCAATCCCTTTTAGCCTACAAAGAGTCTATTGTTTCTTTTATATGCCTTCCCCCTGCCCATAGAGCCACAGAGCCACATAGCTGACAGACAGGCACCATGTCTGAGACTCCATCAATCTGGCAAGCACTGTTTGCCCTGCCCTGGAGATCCTCAGAGACTATTTCCACTCAACTTTTGGGCCCACCAAAGATGCTTTTCCATATGAATGGCTGGTCTTGCCTCATGCTTCACAACTTCCTAAGCCCTCTCAAACAAGCAACAGCCAGCCTCACTGAGTTCCCAGCTCCTGTAGCTCTTGTAAGTAGCCGCAGGCTTGTTACTAGCAGCAGCCACACTATATTGACAGCTTGGCCTTGCCTGAGAGTCTCCATGTCTAACACAAATAGCATCCATCTCAGATTGCTTTATAGCTCAGTCAGGGTGGTCCCGGGCAGAACAGAAGTGTGGACTGACCTTGGCCAGTACCACTCAGGAAACCCCAGAGCCTGTGTACACAGTGTGGACAGCTACAGACCACGTTGGACCACCACCACCTTGCCCCCACACATCTGATCCTCTGTGGAGGGCAGAGTTGGTGGTTAGTGGTCACAGCCAGTCCTTGAAGCTGACAGGCCTGGGTAAATCCTTCCCATTGACCTGCCAACAGCAACCAAGTTTCAAAAACAAGAGGAGAGTATACTCAGCCTGCACAAAGGGCAAACCCTGAGTACCCAGCTTGGGTGATAGGGGAAGCTATACCTCTGGACCCAATGGATTGGCAAGATATATACTACATTAGGCCATGATACCAAGACAAGGAGTCTTAGCAGCTCTACCTAATACATAGAAACAAACACAGGGAGGCTACCGAAATAAGGAGACAAATAAACATGGCCCAAATGAAAGAACAAATCAGAACTCCAGAAAAATTGCAAGCAACACTCTGTGGCAGATGATCAAAACTGTCTGACACAATTTGATCTTGCTATAGCAACAGAGTCTGACCTATTCTGGCACTCTCTTCTCCATGAGACAAGCTGTTATAAAGACTTAGTGTTCCAGCTGAAAAAAACAAACAAACAAAAAAACTCCAGAAAAAGAAATAAGTGAAATGGAGGTAAGCAATCTATCAAGTGAAGAGTTCAAAACAATGGTGATAAGGATGCTCAAGGAACTTAGTGAGGAACTTACCAGCATAAAAAAGGATCCAGACACAAATGAATATATACTAGTTAAAATAAAGAACAATTTATAGGGAAATAACAATACAGTAGATGAAGCCAAGAATTAAATCAATGATTTGGAACATAAAGAAGCTAAAAACAACCAATCAGAACAACAAGAAGAAAAAGGAATCCAAAAAAACAAGGATAGTGTAAGCAGCCACTGGGACAATTTCAAATGGTCCAACATTTGCATCATAGGGGTGCCAGAAGGAGGTGAAAAACAGCAAGAAATTGGAAATCTATTTGAAAAACAAAGAACTTGCTAAATTCAGTGATGGAAATAGACATGCAAGTCCAGGAAGCAGAAAGAGTTCCAAACAAGGTGGATGCAAAGAGGACCCCACCAAGATACATCATAATTAAAATGCTAAAGATGAGAGATAAAGACAGAATCTTCAATCAGCAAGAGAAAAGCAGTTAGTTACCTACAGGGGAATTCCCATTAGACTGTCAGCTGATTTTTCAAAAGAAATGGGTTTTGACTAGAAACCTGGAAGAAGTAAGGGAGTGAATTATCCATACTGAGATCTAGGCAGAGGGAACAGCAAATTCAAAGGCCTCCAATCAGGAATGTGACTGGTGAGTTTGAGAAATATCAAAGAGACTAATGTCGGCTCTATGGGGTGAATAGGAAAGAGGAACTGGGAGATGGAGCAAGATCAGATTAGGTACAGTCTTGATGACCACGGGGAGAAATTTAGGTTTTATTTTGGATGAAAGGAAAAGCTATGGAGCATTTTTAACTGAGAGGACATGTTCTGACTTATGTTTTAAAAGGAAGTCTGGAAGTCATATAGAGAATTTTGGGATGGCAATGGTGGAAGCAGGGATAACTGAGTGGTGGGTTAAAAATGACCACAAATTCTTTTTCACTCGTCCCATGGAAAGGTGGGGTTTATTTCTTGTTACTTGAATATGAGAGGTCCTGTCACTGCTTTGACTAAAATAGTGCACAGAAGTAACTCACTGTAATTTCAAGGCTGTAATTGAAGAAATCTGCAGCTTCTCTTTCAGTGCATGCTGTGAGGAAGCTAATCAGTTACTTAGTGAGATAAGACCCATGTGAAGGGAAAACACTGTGCCAAGGCCTTGGTTCCAGCTGAGCTCCCAACCGGGAAGCCATCACCAGCTGCCAAACATGAGAAGTAGGTTGTATTAGTCCTCCTAGCCATCCTAGCACCCCAGCTGGCATCACCTACAGCTGTAGAACCACCTGGTCAAGCCACAGAATGAGCAATAGTAAAAGAACTATTATTGCTTTAAGCCACTAATTTTGGGGTTGTTCATTATATGGCAATAAATAACTGAAACAACCTATTAGGAGACTCGGTCTCCTAGTGGCAGATGTTGGTGGCTTGGCTTTGGGTAGTAGGAGTGGAGGCAATAAGAAGAAAGATGACAAGTTTTTGTATTGTGGAGTAAGAAAAATGAAACAGAATGACAGTAAGGATTTAGGCTTTAACACTTGGAAGAATGGAGTTGTCATTTACTGAAATGGGAAGAATGACAGAGGAGCAAGTTTAGGGGAGACATCAAGAACTCAGATCTGGACATGTTTAGTGTGATACACTCATTAGTCTTACAAGCAGAGTAGGCAGGTATATCTGTGAGTCTGAAATCCAGGGAGGAAAGAATTGGGCTGGAGACTTATATTTGGAAGTGAACAGTAATATAAGTGGTATTTAAAGTCATGAGCATGGATGAAATTACTTGGGGCTAGTATTACTATAAGAGACATGTACCACAATATTTAGAGCTCAAAAAGATGAAGAGAACCCTCAAAGGAGACTTAAAAGAGCTGCCAATTAGATGGGAGGAAAGTCAAGAGATTGTATTCTGGAGGGCAAGAGAAGAACATGTTTCAAGAATAGAATGAACAGCAGTGTTCAGTGCAGCTGATATACTCTGTGAGCGCAGCTATGAAGCCTGCTAATAATATTGTTTGATATTTGTTGAAACTTGCTCTTTGCCTGAGTATCTAATTCATGTTTACTAATATCGTTTACAGCAAAGGAGTGCAGTATTCTGTTCAAATCTTTTATACCTTTCTTTTTGTTTGTTTGCTTGATCTATTCATTACTGAAAATGGCATGTTAAATTTATTCACTAATGGGTGATTTTATGTATTTCTCTTTGTAGTCTTGTCATTTTTTTTCCTTTATATGTTTTCCAGCTATGTTGTTAGAGGCATTCAGATTTAGAATTGTTAGAGTACTACATCTTTATGAAGTGACTCTACTTTGAAAAGTGATTTTGGTCATAGAAACCTAATTTGTATACCAGTGTAAGTATACTAGCTTTCTTTTGATACTTGTCAGATAGTTATTCATACTTTTTCTTTCACTCATTTTGTATTCTGATGTTTTCTCTGTGTTCCTTTTGAATTATGAATAACCTTTTTTTTTTTCCAGTTTTTAAAAAAATTACCCAGACTGTCCCAGTTATCCCAGTCCAGTTACCAGACAGGAGAGTTAAGAAGCCATCTTGAACATGCAGCCCAGTTAAGCATACAGATGTCTCTAACTTCAGCATTGGGGTTATCGCATGCAAGACCCTAAGGAAGTACTACTAAGCTAAGTAAAGTGAACTCACAGAATTGTAAAAAATAATAAAAAATTGTTTTTCAAACCATTACATATTGAAGTGGTTTTTTACACATCGACATGTAGCAAGGAGAGAAAATTCTTTAGTATCAAAATAGAAGAATAGAAGTTACAAAAATAAGAAAAGCTAATGATTTTCTTTGCCTGAGTATCTAATTCATGTTTACTAATATCATCTGCAGCAAAGGAGTGCATTATTTTGTTCAAATCTTTTATATCTTTCTTTTTTTTTGGTTTGTTTGAGCTACATATAAAATATTGAATTTTTGTATGTTAAACTAAAAAATTTATATAGGAAGATAGAGGAAGATACTGCTTCCAGCATAGAAAAACTCAAGGGCTCCAGGGCCCCTCTAGCCTCACGAGAATGACATTACACACTCTGAGGTATTGCTAGGCTCATAAGTGTCTGGCAGGGTCTGTGGTGGGCTTCTCTTCTTCCTTATCTTCCAAAAAAACTACAAATTAGAGTTGAGCCTGGTGGGTCTGGGAGCCAGGGACTGGGCAGCCAATAGCCAGAGCAGGAATTCCCAGGCCAGAAGAAGGGTTGGAAGCCATAGAAAGTGGTAAGTCATGCTGTGGCCAGTGATGGAAAGTAAGAGCTAAAAGATCCAAATCTAAAGTCCAATAAATTAGATGTAATAGCATGCTGCAACAAGGGAGAAAACTCCAGGGGAATTAATGGAGTCTCACCAAACACAAGGAGAAACAATGACATTCTAGCATTGAGGAAAGGTGAAGTTTAGGTAAGTAAAATCTGAACAAAGCAGTACTTGATGGGCTCAAAGCAAAGCTGGGTTGTGTATGAAGGGGTTAATGTTAAGTCAGGACTGAGAAGAGGACCCGGGATCTTATTTCCTTGGAAATACAAAATTAAAATAAATAATTATATTGTATGCTGGGGGGTGCAGCGTGGGCATTGGATGGACGCTGATTGTCCCTGTCAAAGTGACCCACAATATTCATCCTCCATTAAGAGAGGGAGGCTGAAATCTCATTGATAAGTGTTCAAGCAGCAGAATTTCCTTATGGGGAAAACAGTGATTTCTAGAACAGGGTTTCTCAGCAAAGCAGTTTTAGCCAGTTCCTACCAGAATTCCTTAGCAATATTTTGTTGGCACCAAAACAAGAAGGGGACTAAGTTTCAAATGATCACCTCTGGTCCAAACCCTCTAAGAGGGTTGAAGTGTCAGGTACAGGAAATTTCAAGGCAGCACTTTTTGCAGTAGGAAGGAGGAACGGTTCGATAAAGGTGGTATATTTATATAAAGGAGTACTCTAGCAATTTTAAAAGAACAAGGTAGATTTCCAACCAAGATGGAGGTGTAGTTAGATATGCTTTGCTTCCTTCCTCGTGCAACCAAAAGAACAACAACAAATTTAAAACTAAACAACAGAACTGCCAGAAAATTGAACTGTATGGAAGTCCGACAACCAAGAAGTTAAAGAAGAAACACTCACCCAGATTGGGAGGAGGAGTGGAGATGGGCAGCTGTGGTGGAGAGAAATCATGGCAAGGCTGCAGACCATGCATGCAAGGCAGCAGGTGGCAGACCAGACAGCCCCACATTTGCATGTGGATAAGCCGGGAGGAATAACTGGGGAGCAAGACAGACCGTACAACGCAGGGTTCCAGAGCTGGGAAATTAAGCCTCAAAACCTCTGGCTGTAAAAACCTGTGGGGGTTGTGGCAGTGTGAGAAACTCCCAGCCTCACAAGAGAGTTCATTGGAGAGAACTCTCCAGTGGACATAAACTGACCCACTGAGAACCATCACCAGAAGGGCCCAACGTGCTTGTGGGTAGCGGGAGAAGTGACTGAAAGCTGTCTAAGAGTTGAGCAAGCACCATTGTTCCCTCTCTGACCCCTCTCCCACGCACAGTGCCACAACACTGCAATGTGGATTGCCCTGCCCTGTCAAATACCTAAGCCTCCACCCCTTACAATGTAACAGGAGTGCCTAGATAAAGAAATGTGAACCAAACAAAATGACAGATCCAAACTCCAGAAAAAGATCTAAGCAATAAGGAGATAGCCAACATATCAGATGCAGAGTTCAAAACACTGGTAATCAGGATGCTCACAGAAATGATTGAGTACAGATGCAAAATAGAGGAAGAAGTGAAGGCTACGTAAAGTAAAATAAAGAAAAATGTACAGGGGACCAACAGTAACAGTGAAGGGAAGGAAATCAGGACTCAAATAAAAAATTTGGAATGCAAGGAAGATATAAACATTCAACTAGAACAGAATGAAGAAACAAGAATTCAAAAACAAGGGGAGAGGCTTAGGAACCCCCCGGACAACTTTAAACATTCCAACATCCGAATTATAGGAGCGCCAGAAGAAGAGGAAGAGCAAGAAATTGAAAATTTATTTGAAAAAATAATAAAAGAGAACTTCCCCAATCTGACAAAGGAAATAGATTTCCAGGAAGTCCAAGAAGCTCAGAGTACCATAGAAGGTGGGCTCGAGGCACACACCAAAACACATCATAATTAAATTACCCAGATTAAATAAGGAGAGAATCTTAAAAGCAGCAAGAGAAAAGGAGACAGTTACCTACAAAGGAGTTCCCATAAGACTATCAGATGATTTCTCCAAAGAAAATTTGCAGGCATGAAGGGGCTGGAAAGAAGTATTTGAAGTCCTGAAAGGCAAGGACCTGCACCCAAGATTACTCTAAGCTATCATTTAGAATGGAAGGGCAGATAAAGGGCTACCCAGATAAAGGCAAGTTGAAGGAGTTCATCATTACAAAACCCTTGTCATATTGTAACAGGGTGCAGCCAAGGGGGAGGGCCCAAATGGGGATTTTTAATGGGGTCCAGAACTCAAGGTGTCCAGGAAATATTAGAAATATATGTAAGATGTCCTCACCCCCACAAGTCTGAACTGGGGGGAATGGGACTCCTGGAGCAGGGCCATTCAGAGCTGTTTTGCATAACAACAGCTTTGCACATAACTTCTGGCATGGTCATTTAGCATATCTCTAACCTTTAACTGGTTTCATAGACATGTTAAATAGCTGTAAAGCTGCTTTGAGCCAGGGGGATGGAAGTTACTTCTACCCAAGAGGTAACTGAAAGGCAACTCCCCCTGGACACAGGGCCTGCGTGAAAGCTTGGAGATGATTGGCTCTGTGCCATGGGGCCACCCCTGCCTACAGTTAACATGGCAGCCCAATAAAGCTAGAAGAATATGGAGTGCTGGCAGGTGTAGCTGATTGAAGGAGGAGTCGGAAATGAGGCTGCAGAGGAAGATTGGTTAGGGTATTTAAACTCAGGCAAGGCAGCCATAGCTCTCTTGCTCTCTGGACCACAAAGGGTAGGAGTCGGGACCCCTCCGCCTGAGAGACAGGCGCTCTCTCTCTCTTGCTCTGGAACACGCGGCTTTGGGGCTCCCTTTGCCACACAGCTTAGGAAGCTGGGAAGCAAGATGTAGCAGCGATGCCGAGATCTCTCTTAGCAATTTGAAAGAATGCAGGAGAGATGCTGCAGGAAGGGCTCTGTACCACGAGGCCTTGGAGAAGTGGGGACCCCTCGGCCTGAGAGACAGAGAAAGGACCATGTGGCTTTGGGTGGCTCCCTTTGCCACACGGCCTAGGAAGCAGGAGAGACTTTGCCTCTAAGAAAAGGGGTAAAAGGACTCTTGCTGGTGGGCCAGCAGAAGGTGCCACATGGTTTGGGACTAACTAAAGATCGCGGTGGCGACACAGTGGATGGTGTTGGAACCGAGGGTCTGCCTGAATCACGGACTTCTACTTCTTTCCCTGAGATACGGTACCCTGGACTAGGCAAAAGGGAGAAGGAAAGACTGTGTACATTTGTGGGTATTCTAGAGAACAGGTATTCCAAAGAACTCTAGTATCTTAAAGGGGACCTTAAGTCATTACTCCAAGCCTGTATAACTTGTAAATAAATAATTCCTTTCCTTTTCACCAGTCTCTGGCATTGAGAGATGTCTTTCCATTGGCAGCGGGCATAACGAACCTGGTGCAGGGTTGGGGGATCATTGGGTGTCCCCAGCCTTGCTCTGTAACAATATGAAATGTTAAAGGGCCTTATCTAAGAAAAAGATCAAAACTGAACAGTAAAATGACAACAAACTCACAACTGAATGAAAGAAAATGAACTAAGCAAACAACTAGAACAGGAACAGAATCACTGAATTGGAGATCACCTGGAGAGTTATCAGAGGGGAGAGAATGGGGGAAAGGTACAGGGAATAAGAAGCATTATTGGAGCCCTGGCTGGTGTAGCTCAGTGGATTGAGCGCAGGCTGGGAACCAGACGGTCCCTGTTCGATTCCCAGTCAGGGCACATGCCTGGGTTGCAGGCCAGGTCCCCAGTGAGGGCCATGCAACCATACATTGCTGTTTCTCTCCCTCTCTGTCTCCCTCCCTTCTCCTCTCTCTATAAATAAATAAAATCTTAAAAAAAAAGAAGCATTATTGGTAGTTACAGAATAGAGAGGGGGAGATTAAGAATAGTATTTGAAATGTAGAAGCCAGAGAACTTATATGTATGACCCACTGACATGAACTAAGGGGGGAAATCCCAGTGGGAGAGGGGCTACAGGATGGAGGGGAAAAAATAGGACAACTCTAATAACATAATGAATAAAATATCTTAAAAAAGAAAAGACCATGGTAGAGAGGGATAGGTAGTGATATTTTATATACTTTGGCAGTTTTGTAACCAGAAATATGAAACTTACAATTCCTAAATGTCAGCACATGTTTATAAACGCACAACAAAACATCTCTAAGGATATCTATTGTTTGAATATTACAGAATGAGAAACTATACATGTGTTACTTGTGCAATTAAAACACAATTTTAGGGAAACTAGAAGATAGTGAAGCTGAAAATTTATAGTACTTGGAAAGCTAAGGCTTTATTTATTTTCTGCTAAGTTTTAATTTCTACATTTAGCACATTTTTAGAATGATTGTTGACATGGGAAAAAGGACAGTGTTGAATAACAACAGAAACATACAAACAAAGAAGGTACATATGAATAACAGAATGTGTTCACTAAAGAAAAGTTGAAATTGCACAGCGGGAGTTCCTGAGCCTATTCTGAACTCTTCTAATTGAGTATAAACATTTCTCAGGGAGTTTATACATGCCATGAGCAGAGAAGTCATGAACAACTTCTGAAACCTGTTCTCTAGAGACTCAGGATTGGAAAAATAGCCTAAAACAGCCAGGTGGTAGGAGCATCTCTGTGGGGGCCAGTTGGCTTGATCTAGAGAGAAAACAGGTTCTACAGACAACTATGTAGCCAGAACCAGTCTTACCAAGATGCAAGCTGTTTGCCACAGGGAGGACCCATTGCCACCACCCTTCCCTTGGCTAGGTGGAGTTGCACTCCTGCCAA
>PVJI01026581.1:0-18960 GCA_004026765.1 Micronycteris hirsuta | reverse complement strand
AATGTTAAAGGGATTTATATAAGACGTGGAGGGATATCAACAGGGAAGTGGTAGAGGGAGAGAGGGGGAAAAGGTGCAGAGAATAAGTAGCATAGATGGTAGGTAGAAAACAGACAGGGGGAGGTTAAGAATAGTATAGGAAGTGTAGAAGACAAAGAACTTATGTGTATGACCTATGGACAAAAACTAAAGGGTAGAGAATGGTGGGGATGGAGGTAAAGAAAGGGGGGAGGATGGGACAACTGTAATAGCATAATCAATAAAATATATTAAAAAATAAAATACAATAAATTTAACACTAAAAAACAAAAACAAAAAAAACCATCGATGAGAGAAACATCAACTGGTCACCTCCCATATGTGCCCTGATGGGGGATCAAATCCCCAACCTTTTGGTGTATGGGATCATGCTCCAACCAACTGAGTCACTGGCCAGGGCTAGATATCATTTTAAAGTTGACTTAACCTTTGAAATAAATAAAGAACACATTGTGTGTTAAAGGAAGTTCAAAATATTTTTCTATCCATGTTTAAGTTAGCTTTAATATTAATGCATCCAGTCCACACATAGCAAATTGCCAGTGGCTAGATTACAGTAATGGTTTTAAAATGTTAAGTCATACCAAGGGGGGAGGGAGGTATAAGGGGGATAAACAGTAATGGAAAAAAATACAATAAAAACATTTAAGTCATACCAATGTATTGGGTTGGCCAAAAAGTCTGTTTACTTTTCTCTGTAAAACAAAACATATTCTTTTTTAAAAAATTAATTCTTTTTAGACAGGGGAAGGGAAGGAGAGAGGGAGAGAAACATCAATGTATGGCTGCCCCTCATGAGCCCCATCCCACTGGGGACCCAACCCGGAACCCAACCCAGAACCCAGGCGTGTGCCCCGACTGGGAATCAAACGGACAACCCTTTGGTTTGCAGGCTGGCGCTCAATCCACTGAGCCACACCAGCCAGGGCAAAAGACACAGTCTTCATTTTCACCAATAATTGGTGAAAATAATAAATTCACCATTTATTAATTTGGATACTTTGAGTACGTCAGCTATCTCCCACTATTGGCTTCTAAGTGGGTAGAGGCCGGGGTGCCGCTAAACATCTTCCAATGCATAAGACAGCCCCATAGCAAAGGATTATTTGGTCCAAATGTCAATAGTACCAAGAAACTTCGCAAACCACTTCTGACACCTTTGATTAGTCACAGCACCTTCTCCATACACTGCACAAATCTTTTTTTTGCATTTCAGTTGCGTTTTTACCTTTCTTTAAATAATAAAGCACAATATGCCAAAAATATTGTGTATCTTCTTCCATCTTCAATATTAAAATGGCTGCACACAAATTCATAGATTTTGATGTTTTTTTAAAATGCATGCTGATATGACAGCTGTCACAATACAATCTAACAAAATTGTCTGAATGAAGTTAAAGATGACTAAACACTACTACAGCCATTGTACAGAAAAAACTAAATGAACTTTTTGGCCAACCCAATACTTAGAGTCTAATAACTTGCAATTTTTCCTTTTAAAGAATAAATGTATAATCCTGACATAACCACAGACTCAGAATCCCTAGAGCAACTATGTATGTTCTATTAAAAGTGTCCTGGGCAAAGTGCCCAAAATAAAACCAACCCTGTTCATCCGCTACCCTCTGTATTATCTAGGCCAATTTTCCCCTTCTCTAGCTTGCTGTGCTCCAGAACTAATTTTAAAAGCTAAAAGCTATAAATGTTGTTGGTGAAAGAACAAACTCACCGATTACTCAATGTGCTCTATGCTGACTGGTTATTATTTGATGTTCATTGGACAAACTATTTGAGAGAGGAGTAGTTGGGGTCAGACTGATGCTGGTTCCATATGATTAAGCAACAGGTGGCCAGCAAGCACTCTAAGGGCTCTACTGCCCTCAGAGAACTGGGGGAAAGAAGTGCATTATCAACGTTTTTCTTCCCTCAGAAGTTTATTCTGTTAAAAAAGAGAAAACGGGACCAAAATGAGTCACTTAAGCTAAGCCCCGTGTCACCAAACCAAGATTTAATACCTAACTTAATTTCAATTTTGGCCTCCCCCAGGAATGGAATCTTAAACCAGTCAATCAGGAATTAAACCTGGTCAACATTAGCGAGGTCATTTGCCTAACAGACCCCTTATGGTCCCTGAAGGAAGGTGACCTTTGCAACAACCAATCTGCTTCTTGCTAGTGTAACTCCCTTGTCCAGGTCCCTTCTGCATATAAAAGTCTTCCATTTAGTACTGCTCCTCAGAGCTCCTCTCTCTCTGCCTGATTCATGAATCACTGAATAAAGCCAGTAAGGTTTAAAAATGTACCCACAAGAATTTTGCTTTTCAACACTTCTATCATTTGGATTTAGATTACATCTGAATATTCAAATTATAAAACTAAAACCATGATGAACATATTGACTATAAATCTTTAGACACATTCTTAATAATTTTTTCAGGACATATTTCTAGAAATGGTCAAAAGGAAACAGGGTTTTGATACATTCTGCTCTTCAAAGGCTATTCATAGTACTTTTTAGAATGCTCAATTTTATAAGTAAAATAGTATCTTACTTTTAATTTTCTTTTTTTATTAGGGAACTTTACTTTTTCTTCACGTTCACTGTACATATTGTATATCTGTAGGGATTTTTTTTTTAATAACTTGCCTGTCTTTGGCCCACTTTTTTATGGAAGATTTTGACTTTTTCCTACGGATCTATAACAATTATTCTCAATCTTTTTGGTCTCAGGAACCCTTTATATACTTTAAAATTGTTGAAGATCTCAGAGTGATATTTTGTTTTTTTTTTAATTTTTAAAATGATTTTATTTTTATTTCCTTTTAGAGAGAGGGGAAGGGAGGGAGAAAGAGAGGGAGAGAAACATTGCTCCGTTGCCTCTCATGTGCTCCCCGACTGGGGACGAAACCTGCAACACAGGCATGTGCCCTGACCAGGAAACAAACCAGCAGCCTTTGCTTTGTGGGATGATGCCTAACCAACTGAGCTACACTGGTCAGGGTATCTCTTAACAGAATTTTTAAAAATTAAAGGTAAACAGCCCGGCTGGTGTAGCTCAGTGGATTGAGCGCGGGCTGGGAACCGGAGGGTCCCGGTTTGATTCCCAGTCGGGGCGCATGCCTGGGTTGCGGGCCAGGTCCCCGGTGGGGGCCATGTGAGAGGCAACCATACATTGCTCTTTCTCTCTCCCTTCTCCTCTCTCTGAAAACAGATAAATAAAATCTTTTAAAAAAAAATTAAAGGTAAACATTTGAAAAAGTAAATATACATGAAAGAATCCATCCAGAAGGTCCCAAAAAGCAAACAAAAAAAGTAGAAACAATACAAGAAATTTCCCAGAACTGAAGGATATAAGATTCTAAATTAAAAGTGCCAACAGAATGCACCACTCAATGAAAGAAAAAAAGTTGTATTTAAGTCTATAGTCTTAAAAATCTAGAAAATCAGAACTAAAGAAAGGATCTCAAAGTTTCAAGAAGAGGTAAAATAACAACAATAAAAGGTCACATCAAAGGACTAGGAGCTTTGGCTGGTGTGGGTCAGGTGCGCTGGGTATTGTCTTGTGAACCAAAAGATCGCTGGTTCAATTCCTGGTTAGGGCACCTGTCTGGGTTTCAGGTCAGGTCCTGGAGTGTGAGAGGCAACTGATTGATGTTTCTCTTGCACATCAATGTTTCTTCCATGTTCTTCTTCTTCCTTCCCCCCTCTCTAAAAATAAATAAATCAATAAAATCTTAAAAAAAAAAAAAAAAAAAAAGGACTGGGAGTCAGAACAGCCTCAGACAGCACCAATTAATACTAGAAGAGAACAATGCCTTCAAAATTCCCAAGAAAGATTATTAACCAGTATTATCTAGTCACATATCAGTCATGCATGAGGATGGAATAAAGCAGTTTTAAACAAGCAAGATTTTCAAAAATTCATCTTCCAAGTACCCTTTTTCAGGAATATTCCCTCTTACAGCAAGGAAATATACCAAGAAAGAGAAATTTTGGGATATGATGAACAGGGAATCCAAAATAGGAGGTGGTAAGAGAAACTCCCTGGCTGATGCCCATGAAGCCCCAGATCACAGGCGTGTAGCACACCCAGAAATGTACTTCCCCAAACTGGAACAGAGAATGATAGGGGCTCCAGAAAAAATGAATCCAGGGTTTAAATGTAATTAATAGATTACTGTATATGACCATATGACATATTAAGAGAAATTGTATAGTTCTTTGGAACTGTGATATATAAAAAATGAACCAAGCCCTGGCTGGTGTAGCTCAGTGGATTAAGCGTGGGCTGTGAACCAAAGGGTCGCCGGTTTGATTCCCAGTCAGGGCACATGCCTGGGTTGCAGGCCAGGTCCCCAGTGGGGGCCATGTGAGAGGCAATCACACATTGTTGTTTCTTTCCCTCTCCTCTCTTTCTCCCTCCCTTCCTTTCTGTCTAAAAATAAAAAAATAAAATCTTAAAAAAAAATGAACCAAACACAAATTAAATGAGGGCAGTATTTAGAAAAAAGCTGAACGTATGAGAAAGGATATGTAATCATAGTATACTGTGTGCTCAGCTGCAAACAATATGTTTATATCATCATAATGAACATTACTTACAAATTATAATCACATGGGAGGCTACAAAGCATGAAAGCATGGGTGTGGGGGGTTGACAGGAATGGCGAATGAAGAGCTAACTTCTCATTTCCTAGGTAGTATGTCTAAAATAAAAAAAAATTAAAAAAACAACAACAAGAAATTTTTACATGAACATGTTATTTAGATATATAGAGATAAATTCTAGAAGAAACAGCTAAAACCTTTAGGAGTAGTTGCCTCAAGGACATGACTTGGGAGTGTGGAAGGGGATTGTTATTTTCATTATGTGCTCTATAGTACTTGTTTATTTTTAAAATTACTTATTTGAATTAATCTAAAAATTGTAACTAAACTAAAAGAACAACTCGGCCCGGCTGGTATAGCTCAGTGGATTGAGCGCAGGCTGGGAACCAGAGGGTGCCGGTTCAATTCCCAGTCGGGGCACATGCCTGGGTTGCGGGCCAGGTCCCCAGTGAGGGCCATGTGAGAGGCAACCATATATTGTTCTTTCTCCCTCCCTTCTCCTCTATCTGAAAATAAATAAATAAAATCTTTAAAAAAAAAAGAACAACCCAACCCAAAAAGCATCACCAACAAAACCTAACAGCCAACAGATTTTATTTTGGAGACTTTGATATTAAAATTGAATCTACTCATAATTCTGTGTGTCAGTAATATATGTGAGCAAAAATTCACCAATAATTTCATTCAGAACTTAATTATGAAAGGTCCTAGGAGTAATACAACAGAGTCACAGAAGCAATTCAGAGAGTTGTTAAGATCATGGCCTTTCCGGTCAGAGAATCATAATTTCAAATTGTGGCTCCAACCAGTTAAAGTGACCTTGGCCAAATTATTTTTTTGTATTTACATACCAATTAAACTGGAAAAAAAAGGAGATAACAATACTATCTCAGAGTGATATGGAAATATATGCAAGGCAATTATCACAATGCCTAGTAGAACACTCTATAAACAGAAGCTATTATTATTGTAATTAATTATGCCATAATGGTTTAATAAAACAAAAATTTGACCTAAATGCCTGTAATTATTAACCATAAGTGCCACCGTTTAATAGCCAATTTTTTTAAATATTTTATTTATTTATTTTTAGAGAGAGGGGAAAGAAGAGAAAGAGAGGGAGAGAAACATTGGCATGTGGTTGCCTCTTGCACACCCCCAACTGGGGACCTGGCCTGCAACCCAGACATGTGCCCTGAGTGGGAATCTAAACAGCGACCCTTTGGTTCGCACTCAATCCACTGAGCCACACCAGCCAGGGCTATTAGCCAATTCTTGAATTTATTTATATACTGTGTAAAGGATTTTTATAATCTTTGAGAATAAAAACATATAATGTTAAATATTATAAAATGAATTACTTGACTAAAAGAAATTGTTTTAAAATAAGATCTACAAAATTACTAAAATTCTATAAAAATTGAATAATAGGTAATGATTAATGTCTGTCATTCTGTTTGAATGCAGTTAAAGAGTACTTAGAAAATGAGATAATTACTCTTCCTTCTAAATGCTAAAGAAATAAAGAAATGTCAGTAATTAGAATAAACAGATAAAGTTCTAGGTATGATGGTTAATCTTTAGAACTAAAATAGAATAATCACTACTGCAAACAATTACAAGACTACATACTCTAGTACAGCTATGTAAAAAATTTTGTATATATGTCTATAAATCAAGATTGGGAAGAAATTAAGAAGTAAAAATAGCTGTTGTGTTGGGCAAGTAGGGCTGTGAATGAATTATTTGAGATTTATTTCTTAATTATTTAAAACATTTAAAAATAGTTCAAAGGAACTCTGTCATAGGAGACATGCAATGAACCCCTGGAATAGTAAGGAAAAAGCTTTCTATAGCGCGCTAGAGCAGTAACAGACCAAGCAGGCAAGTTGTCCCTAAACTGAACTACAGAGCTTGTCACTGTGCAGGAAGGCCCATTAGAACAGCTATTACTAGTCATTTGGACTAATATACTTTGTAGTCTAAATGTGTTGTTTATGAAAGAGGAGCAATCATTTAATTTTTTAATTATATTTTATTGATTATGCTATTACAGTTGTCCTGAGTTTTCCCCCTTTGTCTCCCTACGTGAAAAGCTACGTGAAGTAGCACCCCCTACGCCCTCCGGAAATCCCATCACAACTGTTCATGTCCATGGGCGGGGCATAGGGTTCTTTGGCTACTCCATTTCCTCTACTGTACTTTACATCCCCATGGCTATTCTGTAACTACCTATTTGTATTTCTTTTTTAAAAAATAACTTTTTTAATTTATTTTTTAATTGTTCAAGTACAGTTTTTTGCCTTTTCCCCCCACCCCAGCCCAACCCCCCAGCCCTTCCCACCTCCCTCCCACCTCCCCCCATTATTGTCCATGTGTCCTCTATAATTGCTCCTGCCTATTTGTATTTCTTAATCCCCTCTCCTCTTCACCCACTCCCCCACACCCCTTTCCCATCTGGCAACCATCAAAATGCTCTCCATATCCATGAAGATCTGTTCTTCCTGTTTGCTTAGTTTGTTTTTTAAATTCAATTGTTGATAGATATGTATTTTTGCCATTTTATTGTTCATAGTTTTGATCTTCTTTTTCTCAAATAAGTTCCTTTAACATTTCATATAATAATGGTTTGGTGATGATGAACTACTTTAGTTTTTTCTTGTCTGGGAAGTTCTTTACCTGCCCTTTGATTCTAAATGATAGCTTTGCTGGGTAGGGCAATCTTGGCTATAAATCCCTGCTTTTCATGACTTTGAATATGTCTTACCAATCCCTTCTAGCCCGAAAAAGTTTCATTTGAGAAATCAGCTGACAGTCTTATGGGAAGTTCCCTGTAGATAACTGCTTTTCTCTGGCTGTTTTTTTTTTTTTAACATTTTATTTATTTATTTTTAGAGAGAGGGGAAGGGAGGGAGACAGAGAGGGAGAGAAACAGCAATGTATGGTTGCCTCTCACATGGCCCTCACTGGGGACCTGGCCTGCAACCTAGGCATGTGCCCTGACTGGGAATCGAACCGGGACCCTTTGGTTCCCAGCCCGCGCTCAATCCACTGAGCTACACCAGCCAGGGCTTCTCTGGCTGTTCTTAAGATTCTATCTTTAATGTTTGGCACTGTAATTATGATATGTCTTGGATGGGCCTCTTTGAATCCATCTTGTTTGGGAGTCTATATGCTTCCTGAACTTGCATTTCTACTTCCTACACCAAATTAGGGAAGTTTTCTTTCATTATTTTTTCAAGTAGATTTCCAATTTCTTGCTCTTTCTCTTTTCCTTCTGGCATCCCTATGAGGCAAATGTTGGAAAGCCTGAAATTGTCCCAGAAGCTGCTTATACTATCCTCATTTTTTGGATTCTTTTTTTCTTCCTGTTGTTCTGTGTGGTTGTTTTTTGCTTCCTTATGTTCCAAATCATTGATTTGATTCTCAGCTTCATCCACTCCAACTGTTGTTTCCTGATAAATTGTTCTTTATTTCAGTTACTGTTATCCTTTGTTTCTGACTATATCTATTTTATGCTGCTAAGGTCCTCATTAAGTTCCCTGAGCATCCTTATAACCAGTATTTTGAATTCTGCATCTGATAGATTGCTTATCTCCACTTCATTTAGCTCTTTTTCTGGAGTTTTCACCTGTTCTTTCATTTGGGCATGTTTCTTTGTTTCCTTGATTTGGCAGCCTCCTTGTGTTTGTTTCTACGTATTAGGTAGATCTACTTTGATTCCATGTCTTGGTAGCATAGCCTAATGTAGTAGGTGTCCTGTAGGGTCCAGTGGCACAGCCTCCCCCATCACCCAAGCTGGGTACTCGAGGTGCACCCTTTGTGTGGGCTAAGTACACCCTCCTCTTGTAGTTGAGCCTTGGGTGCTGTTGGCAGATCGAAAGGACAGATTTACCCAGGCCAGTCACCTGCAAGGATCAGCTGTGACGACTTACCATCAACCTCCGCTCTCCACAGAGGATCAGAGAGCAGCCATTATTTTAGATGCTGAGATCAGTAAGATTAATGCTTTATGGTATTAGCTTCTGGTTTGCAGACCAATTTTATAGACTCAGCTCTTCTGTGATCAAAATGGAATTTGACAGATGTTTTTTCGCCTTTTACCTATTCAATATGTTTTAGAACCTTTAATAGTAATGATCAAAATCTGGGCTGGCTTTTTAAATGCACAAGATAGCTTATTTCCCTAAGTATGTAACCATTAAAATGCTTATAAAGCTTATCTGGAACTCAAAAGTGTTACTGGATTCCAGACATCATTCTGGATATTTATGTGGAAACAAGATTTTCTGCTCCTGCTGCAAATTTTCCACCTCAATATCTGGCATAACAATTATTTCCACAGTAACTAGCTGTAAGGACTTTACAAGACAACCACAAATAAGTACTTTATATTTGTCAAAAACACTAGAAACTATTAAAAAAAAAAAAAGAACCATTCCCCTTTTACAAAGAAAACCTATAGAGAAATTAATACAATTCACCAAGGTTCAGCAAATCAGAACTGAACTAGAATGAGCACTTTTGTCCTTAAATCCTGTTAGTCCCATAGCTATGCTATTTTCCATGTCTTAATTAAATCATATCTTTGCCAGTTACTTTATCAAATGATTTTTAAGCATAGAAAACCACAAAAATAGGCCCAAGAGATGAAATAACACCAACTGTTCAAGAAATGTATGACTGTACAACTGTACCCAAAGGCCACTATTTTTTGCCCGTTTGTCAGTGTTTTGTATTGTTTGAATTCAAACTTGTGGAAAACCCAAAAAGTCCATCTTTTCACATCACAGTTCATGTCATTAATCACTTGCATTCCCTGAATTCTGTTAGAGTTGCTATTTAAGGCAAGAAAAAATTACTCGAAGCAACCTTTATTTTCTGCTGAAATTACAGTCTTCTCATATCACCCATCATAACTAGTGCCATATATCTAAACACATATACAAATACTACCCTCACCTTTTCCAACCTGTATTACATTTTTAACTTTAAATTAGAAAATCTCACCAGCGAAGCATAAACAATGTAATTGCGTACATATGGTAGTGGATTGTTAACTGCTAATTCTTGTGAGAACATTTATAACAAGCAATATGATCTATGTTGGTAGAAAATCGTTCTAATAGGAACCTGTGGTACGGGAACACCCATCTGTGAAACACAGGCAGTCACACCGTCCAAGGTCTTGGTGCCTCTGTTATGAATCAAGTCACCACCACACAGCTGTTATGGCATCTCGAGTCAGGTTTTCAACTGCCATCTAAGCAGTTAGCTTTCACAAACAAATTTCTATGTGAAGTTTTCAAATTTTGGGTTAAAATTGTGAAATTACCTAGATTGCATATATAACATACTATTTTATGACAGTAAATTGAGCCAAATTTATGTGATTCTTTTTTGTTCCAACTCTTGGGAAAAGTTAGGGCCTCAGGCCCTCCTATGAACTCTAAAGAGCATAATGTGATTTGAAAGGTTCTAAAAATATCACAGGTTTGCCTTGGCTCACTTAGTAGGGTGACGCTTCAATTACAAGTGTCAAAATTTGATTCCTAATTTTTCAGGATCTGACAGCTGCAGTAAATCTTGCCAGGACTCCCTTATCTTCGTTGTGCTTCTCTTTGAAGTATTTAAAGAGAAGTCCATAATCTTTGTAATTTAGCTCTAGGATTTCTGTCGTTGGCTGTAGAATGAATTAGTTGGGCCTTTCTAAAGCTGCTTATAAATGTTATTTGACCAAACACATTTTTAAAGTAGCCATCGAAAGCAAAACAGCTGAACTTCTGTAATGGTTAGAGGAGAAAACACAATGGACTCTAGATCCATGTACCATAAACCAGTAGTGAACTTCCAATGCACGAAGTGCCAGTGGAACCTTAACCAGAAGTTCACCTGTTGCTATAAAAAAGTTCAGACCCAAAAGGCACGCATTCATTTGAATGACAGCCCCGGGAAGGGTACTAGCACTTCATCACCATCACTGAAGCTCATTTTTTGTTTGCTTTTTCTAATAATGATCAGAGCTATCAAGGAGATTATGACAGGAATGGTCAGAAGCTGAGTAGCACTATCACAAGAAACACAGGCTCTATTCTGTGCTCTTCCAGGAAGTGAAACAAAGTCATCAAGGTCAGGTTGCTGTGAAAGGGGCAAAATCACACTTACCAAAGCAATTGACTGAAGGCTACCATATAAAATGGCAAATCTATGTTTGTGGCCATGTATTAAAAATTACTTTATCTATACAATGAAATAGACAACTATGGTTAGGATAAAGAGTTACATAAAATAATTTTTCTTATCAACTGAAGTGACAAAATATTTATTTTATTTATTTATCTTTAGAGAGAGGGGAAGGGAGGGAGAGAAACATCGATGTGTGAGAGAGACAACAATCGGTTGCCTCTCACACGCCCCCAGCTGGGGACCTGGCCTGCAACCCAGGCGTGTGCCCTGACTGGGAATCGAACTGGCGACCTTTCTGTTCACAGGCTGGCGCTCAATCCACTGAGTCACACCAGCCAGGGCCAAAATATTTTTTTTTTTTTTAATTTTTTTTTTAAGATTTTATTTATTTATTTTCAGAGAGAGGAGAAGGGAGGGAGAAAGAGCAATGTACGGTTGCCTCTCACATGGCCCTCACTGGGGACCTGGCCCGCAACCCAGGCATGTGCCCCAACTGGGAATCGAACCGGGACCCTCTGGTTCCCAGCCCGCGCTCAATCCACTGAGCTACACCAGCTGGGCCCAAAATATTTTTAATATCATCATCCTTTTACTGAAAAAATATATCTATATTAGATTATACACTTTCATTTGGGTTTTCTCCACATTTACCAAGTGCCTATTATAGGCCAGCTATGAAATAAATGGTAGTGAACATGAGACACGCCCATCATCATGGAGCTGGCAGGCTTCTTCCGGGCGGCAGAAACTGAACCAGTGACCTCAACTGTGCTCTGTGTTACCACACATGAAACATTTCAGGGTTGGGAGGTGTAAGCTGGGAAGATAATAACAGGGTATGCTTCCTGGAAGAGAGGTTACTTAAGCTTCTCTTATCATTAAAAAATCATACTGATCAAAGCAACCTTTTACTGACAACTCAGAGTCACAGTTATGACCATTAACCATCATGCTACGCTGCAGTACTGTTCTGGCTCTTCTCACACCGAATCCACATAAAGGAAGATATTTCTCTGTAAACATTTTTAAAACATTCCAAATTATGGGAAACTGAGGTCACTTAAAAATCATGTCCCAATATTTGAAGTTGTCATAACTTGGAACAGCTGTAACTTACACTTTAAGTATATGTAGTTTATTGTATGTTAATTATATCTCAAAGTTGTTTGAAAAAAAGAGAAAGAAAATCCTCTGTGTGACAAAAGACACCAAGCACAAAGAGACAGTTAAAGAGACTAAAATAAAACAATGACTCAGATTACTATCCAGAATATATGTAAAAATATGATAAATATATAGGGAAAAACATTCAACCCATTAGAAAAAAATAGAATAAGAAAATAAACAGGAAAATGAGAGAAGAAATATAAATGACCAAACATGTATGTGGGCAAATACTCAATCTTACTGCTAATCAAGAAAAATGAAAATTAAAGCAAAATATTGTCAGAATAACAAAACATTAAAAGACAGAGGATCAAGTGCTGGTGAAGAGTTTTAAGTAACAGAAGGAACAGACTCTTGTACACGCTTGGTTGGAATAAATTTGGTACTTCCATTCTATGGACCACAAAGTAGCAGTTAACTAAAAAGAAGCACATGATAACAATTCTTACTATAACTGCAGGTAATATTTATTGTTTTCTATAAGCCAGGCACCGCTGTACATTGCTTACTTTCATTAACTCATTTAGCCCTCACGACCACCATATATAGTGAGTACTATTACTATCCTCACTTAATAGACAAAGAAACTGAGGCACAGAGGAGTTAGGTACCATGTTAAGGTTAAGTACCTAATAGGTGGCAGGGCAGAGATCTGCCCACACGTGTTCTGACTCCAGAGATGATTCTCTTATAGAATTGCCTCTTCATTTACTGACATGAAAAAATCTCCAAGACAAGTTATTAAAATCAAGTCGCACGATACACACTGTATAATACCATTCACATTTTTAAAAACTCACAAAACAATATTACCTATATCAGTATTTACCTCCAGAAAGGACTGAGAGGATACACAAAACTGGTAGCAGTGGTTTCTCTTCGGAAAAGGGACTGGAGAACTCAGTCTGGGGGTAGGAGGTAGTCAAGGGGGACTTTTGTTTTATGTGTACTGTTTGATTTCTACACCATGAGGATGTGTTCAGGTATTATTTGTATAATCCGATTTTTTAAGATTAAGAACCACAAAGAATTGATCCAGTCCAATCTTTACTTTCTAATTAATACACACATTACTTCTAAAATGGCCCTCATTCAGCTTCTGTTAGAATATTTTAGCCCTGATTGATGTGGCTCAGTGGGTTGGGCATTGCCCTGCAAAGCAAAAGGTCACAGATTCCATTCCTGGTCAGGGCACATGCCTGGATTGTGGGCCAGGTCCTCAGTTGGGGCCTGTGAGAGGCAACTGATTAAAGTTTCTTACGCACATCAGTGTTTCTTTCTCTCTCTTCCTTCCTCCCCTTTCCCTCTCTAAAAATAAATCAATAAAATCCTTTAAAAATATTTTTTTTCTTTTTCTTGTTTTTATTTATTTTTTTAAAGAGAGGAGAGAAACATCAATGTGTAGTTGCCTCTCATGTGCCCCTCACTGGGGATCTGGCCCGCAACCCAGGCATGTGCCCTGACTGGGAATCGAACCAGCGACCCTTTGGTTCACAGGCCCGCGCTCAATCCACTGAGCCACACCAGCCAGGGCCAAAAAAAAAAGGAATATTTTAAAGGGCAGAGCACTCTACTTCACCAAAGCAGCCTGCTTCACTACTGAAGAAAGCTTCAGTGGTTGAATGTTTTTCCTTATAATCAATAAAGTGTCTCATACTAACCACCATCCACTGGTCCTACTTCCGCTTTGTATTACTACTACTCCATATGTATTGAGACCCCCTAGACCATCCTCAGGTTCAATGATTCACTATGAGGATTCATAGGACTTCGCATACAGTCACACTTTGGCTATGCTTCATAACAGTGAAAAGATACAAAGCAAAACCAGCCAAGGAAAATGCACATGGGGTGAAGTCCAGAGGAAACCCAAGAGTCTTCCCCCTTTATTCCCCTAGTGATGAGTTGTGATAATACCTGTGAAATGCTGTCAACCAGGGAAGCTCATTAGAGACTCAGTGCCCCGAGGGTTTGTACCTGGGGCTGGTCATGTAGGCACCCTCTGCCTAGCCCATACCAAACTTCCAGACTCCTGGAAGGAAAGCTGCGCTCAACATAAACCACACTCTCTACATAGTTTAGGCACAGGGAGCCATTCTTATCAGGGAATGGTGGGAAGCCTTCTAAAATCCAAGTTCTCACGTGCAGCCAAAGCCAACTTCGCAAGCAAGCTTTTCTAATAGCAGCATCAGGCCTGCTGTGTTCTTTCCTGTACACCATCCTTCCCATACTCTTTTTGATATTTAAATGAAATTCTATTATGTCTGTTTTCAGGTTTTTTTGTTGTTGTTGTTGTTGCTCTTGGTTAATACATAATCAATTCTTTCTATGAAAGTTTCCAGATTCTTCATCCATTTTGGTCACCCTCATCTGGACTCTGGCTTGACTATGTGCCTCTTAAAACATGAAGTCAAAAATGCAGAATAATAGGCCAGGCATAATTTCATCATGAATAGGGTATTACATTTTTATGAATGGAGTATAATATTTTGCTTTTTAAAGCTGCATTACCAAAGAATGATGTGTTGAGCTGACAGACAAAATTTGAATTCTATAACATGATACTTGTCATCCCACTAATGGCATTTTGTGTGTTTAAGCACAATGCTCCTACCTACCAAGGTAATTTTAAATCACAATTCTATCATCTGTCTCGGGCTGACTTGCTTTCTAGCCTCCTGTCATATGAAAATTATTAAGGGTTCTGGAGCCACACTACCTCAGTTCAAATCATGGTTCTTCTACTTATTAGCAAATGTCATCTTCAGTGGATGAGCATAAATCTTCTGTGTGCCTCAGTTCCCTTTTCTATAAAAACTAGGAATAGCTCTGTCTGGTGTGGCTCAGTTGGTTGGGCATTGTCCTGCAAAATGAAAGGCCACTGGTTTGATTCCTAGTTGGGGCACATGCCTAGGTTGTGGGTTTGGTCCCTGGTCAGACGGGGCATGAAAGAGAAGCAACCGATCGATGTTACTCTCTCACACTGATGTTTCTCTTCCCCTTCCCCCCTTTCTAAAAATAAATAAATAAAACCTTTAAAAAACTAGGAATAATAATAACACCCATCTCATAGAGTTTTTCAATAAAATAAATAAAATAACGTATGTAATAAGCCTACTACTATTGGGTCTGGCATATTATAATTACACAATATTAATTATTATTATTAATTTAAATTACTGATAAAAATAATAAACAAGTCAGAATCAAAGGCAAGGCTCCATAGCATATCTTGCTAACTTCTCTCAGAGATACAGCATCAAAATTCTTTGAGAATACAGTTTCAAACAGATTGATGCTTAATTATGATATACTTAAATCCAGTAGAGATATAAAAAGTTAAATATTATTATCAATTTTTAGTTAAGAGATTGTTGTCTCTAAACTTAACCTTTTTATCACCTACCAAATACCAGTATGAAGAGAAATAAATCAAGACAGATTAGACTGAGCAAGAAAATCTCTATCACTCAGAAGATATTTCAACTGTTCAAGGAATTCCTCCCTATGTCAGAAGTCTGGCAGAATAGGCGATAAACACATTCCTGTGCTTATTTCTGTGTATTGCCTTAAGCAAGACAGTACAATGAAAATGTTAAAATGATACAGTATAATAAAAAAGAAGCCTTTGCAGATACTCTATCTTTTATGAATAAGAGCAATCACCCCCATTTTACAGGCAGAGAAGTGATGGTCAAGGTCAAAAGGAGCATGTGAGAAAGACCTGAATCCCAGCCTGGCCACTTATTAGCTGTGTGAATATACAATCTCCCTTCACTCAATCGTAAGTGTAAATAACATCTTTTTTTAAATCATTTTTTATTGTTATTCTATTACTGTTGTCCCAATTTTTCCCCTTTCCCCTCTTCCACTCCTCCCACCCTTCCCTAATCCCACAGTCAATTCCCACACTGTTGTCCATGTCTGTGGGTCATTCATACATGCTCTTTGTCCAGTCCCTTCCTCTCCTTTCCACCACTGTCCCCTCACCCCTTCCCCTCTGGTCACTTTCAGTCTGTTGCACATTTCCATGCCTGTGGTTCTATTTTGTTCATTAGTTTATTGTTTATTACATTCCTCTATACATTAGATCATATGGTATTTGTCTTTCACTGACTGCCTTATTTCACTTAGCATAATAGTCTCCAGTTCCATCTATGCTATCACAAAAGGTAGGAGTTCCTTCTTTCTTTCTGCTCCATAATATTCTATTGTGTAAATGTACCGGTTTTTGATCCACTCATTTACTGCTGGATACTTAGGCTGTTTCCAGCAGCTGGTTATTGTAAATAGTGCTGCTATGAACATAGGGGTGCATAAGTTCTTTTAATTGGTGACTTGGAATTCTTAGGGTATATTATCAGCAGTGTAATCGCTGGGTCAAAAGTCAGTTCCATTTTTACTTTTTTGAGGAAATTCCATACTGTTTTCCACAGTGGCTGCACTTGTCTGCATTCCCACCAACAGTGCACTAGGGTTCTCTTTTCTCTGCATCCTCACCAGCACTTGTTTGTTGATTTATTAATGATAGCCATTCTGACAAGTGTGAGGTGATATCTCAATGTGGTTTTAATTTGCATCTCTCTGATGGCTAGTGACGTTGAGCATCTTTTCATATGTCTATGGGCCATCTGTATGTCCTCCCTGGAGAAGTGTCTATTGGGATCCTTTGCCCATTTTTTAAATTGGATTGTTTGTCTTCCTGGTGTTGAGTTGTACAAGTTCTTTATATATTTTGGAAATCAAGGCCTTGTCTGATGTATCACTGGCAAATATGTTCTCCCATACATTCGGTTCCCTTTTCATTTTGATGATTTCTTTAGCTATGCAGAAGCTTTTTAGTTTGATGTAGTCCCAATAACATCTTACAAGAAGTAATGGATATGTTTGCAAAGCCTCTAGCACAGAGCCTTACACAAAAAGCACTGAATAAATGTTACCCATTTTTGTGACTCCTGGCATAGTATTCTTTCCAAACACCATGCTACTACTCACCAACTGCATTAACAGGCAAGTCACAAAGAACATGACTTTTTTGGTGATTACTATGTGGTATCAAATGAAACCTCAGTAAAGTCCAGCTATATCATATAAGAACCTTCCCTCTTTTTTTCCATATGGCCTATCGCTTCATCAAAGTAGAAGATAAAATTGATCTACCAAGATTTGTTACTTATAAAATTATGCTTAATGTTCCCCGATACCTTCTGTTCTTTTAGGTAACTGCCAAGTAAGTGGTTTACTCTTCAGAAATGGGAAGAGTTCCCATTTCTGAACATTGTTTAAAAATTAAGTGGACCTTATAATTCCCAAAGTTATCTTTTTCCCCTTAATAAAAAAACGATGGCCCTGGCTAGTGTAGCTCAGTGGACTGAGTGCTGGCCTGCAAAGCAAAGGGTCGCCAGTTAGATTCCCAGCGAGGGCACGTGCCTGGGTTGAAGGCCAGGTCCCCAGCAGGGCTGCAGGAGTGCAACCACACATTGATATTTCTCTCCCTCTCTCCCTCCCTTCCCTTCTATCTAAAAATAAATAAATAAAATCTTTTTTTAAAAGCATGCCTTTTTCTGCCATCGCATACTTCTCCTATACACCATATTTAGTAAAAAATGAAGGCTAATGGCCTGGCACTAGGTTCTTTCCCTCTATTTGCATATGGGAACATCTAATACTGAATTCTAAGCATTAGCCCTGCCAAATATGGACACAGCAATTAGTACTTCCTATCATTTAGGCAGCGTTTTCTTAAGAAGACATAAAAATGCTAGGAGGTAACATGTTCTCTTATAAAGCAAAATTGCTGCATAATTAATCTTTTTTTTTTTCCTGGATAGCAAGGATGTCATGAAGCGCACACTGTTGGCTTCCAAGTATCATTTAAAATACTCCCATGTTTCAAAGCAATCTGGACGCAGATGTTAAAAGCCAAAGGGGTGTTTTAATTAACTGTAGACTTCTGAAATTTACCCCTTCTGCAATAAGCTAAAAGGCATATTGGGGGGGCTACCATCAGAAGCAACACAGAGAAAAGTGTTTTGCACAATGAAGGTTCACTGCCAGTTTGTAACAGTATGAATTCAATAACTTTTCAAAGCCAAAATGAGCTCTGGACAGAGCAGCTTTTCAAAGTAGCTTTTGCTAAGGCCTAGTAGCTAATGTAAAATAACAAAGCTTGTAAGAGATGGTAAAGAACAAGTCAATGTTTAGGAATTAAAATGTGATCTACCCTTGATTTTCTAAAAAGAGCACTAAGCTGAAGGTAAGATATTTTCCTTCCTTCACTCACTCTTTCTTGAGCTAACTTTTGAAAAAGAGATGGGGAATTATATTTTTGGTGCTTAAGTTTAACCATCTATAGATGACAATGATTACTTTTCCTACTAATCACATGAGTCTGACAAAAGGAGAAATTAAATAGCAGCTGTTAAAGCACTGTTCAAAATTTAAAGTATACACAACAACACGAGATATAACTGTGTTTTTAAAGTTTGTCATTATTGGGACTTTCGGCCAAGATGGAGGCGTAGGTAGACACACTGTGCCTCCTTGCACAACCAAAAGAGGAAAACCAACAATTTTAAGAAACAAAAATAGCCAGATCTGACAGAAAACTGAACTGAGTGGAAGTCCAACAACCAAAGAGTTAAAGAAGACACGTTCATCCAGACTGGTAAGCGGGGCAGAGCCGGCTGGAGAGCACTGAGCAAGACATGGTTTGTGGAGTGGTAACAGCAACACTCCAGCCACCCGGAGAGGCCCGTGCCTGGCCAAAACGCGGCAGACACACTCGGCGAAACCGGGGCTGAGACTGGTGGACTGGGTGGTCCCTCAATCTTACGCAGTTAAACCGGGAGGAAAAGCTAGGGAGCGGAACAGACCATGCGGCCCACCAACGCAGGGAAATAAAGCCTCAAACCACCAATTGAATACACCTGTGGGGGTTGAGGCGGCAGTGGGAGGAAC
>PVJI01026580.1:0-18852 GCA_004026765.1 Micronycteris hirsuta | reverse complement strand
AACATGTACAAAGACTTTTCAGAATACCATTCCAGGTGCTAATGGTCAGAAAGAGTTTAGAATGACATACTGATGTGATCTTTTCAAATACATGCACAAGTGTTCCTTATTTTATGCTTTTACTGCATGCGTGTGTGCGTCCATTCACAAAATGCAGTGATTTCACCCACCGTATTCAAGTAATCTGTATGCAGTGGGTAATGGACATGAGAACAGGAAGAACCCCTGTCCATGTAGGACATCCAGATTACTGGGAAGGTGCTTGGGGTGTTCCCAAGGGCCTGGAGGATCAGATAAGCTGGTAATTTTCACTATGGAGAGTATGACTACATCAAGTTGACTCTAATGCTCTACCAAACCTCCAGAAGATGGAGCAGTTTTATAAACTATTTTCATCATGAGGATCCTACCATCTAATCTTCTTTCCACCAGCCCGGCATTGTCTGTTGTCCAGCCACCCTTGTGAAGGCTGTCTTTCTCTGACAGCAGCAGAGAATGAGCTGCTGATTCTTTATCCTTCCTTCTATGTCCTTCTTGTTCCTTCTTCATTTAATGTTTTCTTCTAGGACAAAAATAAATGACAAGGAAAGAAATAATAATGACCCAGTAAAGAAGCCACAGAACCTTTACCTTGGATCTACATTATATCTTAGTTGACCTTTGAGGTAAAACTCTAGGGAGAGGATATAAAGAACCATACTTATGACTTTGAAATTCATATGCAAGAAAATGTGGTATTTAAATATTCTCAGTTCCTGGTAATTTTTATCCTGATCTCAAATGCAACTTGAAAAACAATGTGAGGCAGCGGAAACATAAGAATTTCACTGTATAAAAGACCTGAGCTTGAATCCTCATCGCTGTACCTGCTTCCTGTGATACCTTGGCAGATGACTGAGCCTTATAGTTATCAGTGTATGTGTATTAAGAAGCTAGTAAATCTTGAATATAGAAGTGGGAGGAAAGAAAGGTTAAATGCTGAGTAGATTTTCTATAATTATTTGTTCTTTCTTATTGAATGGATATAAACATGATTTTTAATTTTCATATTCTTTAAACTAAGTAAGAAAAGATAATAACATTTATTGAAAACTTACTATGTTCCAGGAACTGGGCTACATGCTTCAGTCAATTGTAATAACTTTATAAGTTAGAAACTACTATTACCTCAATTTTATAGTCAAGGAAAATGAGGCATATAGAATTTTAGCAATTTACCTAGTTGAAAACTAGACAACTCGCACTCTGGTTTCCTGTCTTATCTGTATTATCCAGTCGGCTACAAATCTGTTCATTAAAGCATCATATCCAAATTTTCCTTTCAAGTTAGCATTATATGAAATTTTAGGGGAAGATTTTCATCTAAAATAGTGAGTCAGTTAACTGAAATATTCTTATGATGTACATTGTTTGAATGCACTATTCCTTTTTTGAGTTTTTATTTGTATTTTTTTTCCAAAAATAGTGAAATCTTACCATTTGCGACGACATGGATGGTCCTCGAGGGTATTACGCTAAGTGCAGTAAGTCAGGAAAAGAAAGGCAAATACCATATGGTTTCACTTGTATGTGGACTCTAAAGAATAATCTGAACGAACACACGAAATAGAAACAGACTCATGGATACAGACAACAAACTAATGGCTGCCAGATGGGAGGGGAGGTGGGGGGCTGGCTGGAGGGAGCGAGAAGTACAAGCTGGTAGTTACGAAATAGTGATGGGAATGTAAGTACAGAACAGGGAATATAGTCAATAATGTAACGATTATGCATGGGGCCAGCTGGGTTCTAGGCTACCGGGATCACTTCATCAATTATGCCATGCTGTACACCTGAAACTAACATAAAGTGATATTGATTGTCACTGTAATTGGGTTATAGGAGAAGGTTAATTTAAGAGACAGATGAAAATGAAACATCAGTCTTGGGTTCAGATGACGATACTGAAACCGAGTCGGTCCCCAGATTACCAAATGTCAATGAATGTTTTCCTGTGATCTGTTCCTCTCTAATGCTCTACATCTCCAGTTTAAAGATGCTTAGCTAGTAAAGTTAATCTCAGTATTTCCAAATTATTTTACTTTAAGTGAGAAGTTTGCTTAAAAAGATGCTAAATACATACTTATATCATTAAAATTTAAAGGTAATTATATCTATTTTTAGATAGGGCATACTTCTCAAAACAAGAAATTTAAATGTATGAAAAAATAAAAGAAGATAAAATTTCAAATAAATCAGATCTTTGGCAATGGAGGACAGGTAATTATTTGCCTGGTGTGGCACCCATCCACCTTTCTACAGCTGGAGAAGTGTGTGTGTGTGTGTGTGTGTGTGTGTGTGTGTGTGTGTGTGTTTGTTGGAAGTGAAGTGACATGGTGTGAAGCTCTTCAAGCACAGTCAGGTCTGGTGATTCTCATAAAACTTCTGCAGCCACTGGGCTAAAAAAACCTCTCTCTAAGGCTGATGATTCTGATGATTGACTTTATTTCTGTCCAGTAAGCTACTGGAGGTGAGTGATATGAGTCTCCCTGAGTTCCTCACCACGGAGTACTCCAGCTTTCCTGTATGTTTGGCACTGCCATTGAACTTTGGCCCTTCAGTTGTCACCTTCACTTTTGCATTCAAAGCTCTTACTCAAGGGCTCAAAAATGTCACGAAGGGAAGATGTAGGAATGTATGGTGAGTGACACATTACTTTCTGGCCAGCAAACAACAAGAGAAGGGCTACAAGAAACAAAATTTTCCATTTGTTTTTGTTTCTTTATATTAAACAAAATTTAATATTGTTTTTGTTGCAACTTACATTAAAGTGAACATACACATTTAAACTTATGATCTGCATGCAGATGCAGACTTTCAGAATTTGTGAATATTTTCCAGCTGCTTTGTGATAGGAAGCCAATTATGTACAATACATCCTAGAAAGAGAGCAATTACATTCATTTTCTTGGGCACTGAGAAATTTGATAAGGTTGACACTTAGCACACTGAGCTGTGATAACAGTTAATTTTTTAAAAGGCGTAAAATATAGACCAGTTGAATTGAAGCCATTTGTTTTTAAATTGTTGGAAATTGTGTTACCTTAGATGCTTTCAGATGACAGGAGGGAGTGAGAAAATTAATTTAGAAATTTATTCTAAATGCAAAATGAGTACTATGCTCATTCAAATAAAACAAAATACTTAATTCTAAGAAGAAACCAACTCCTGGAACCTAACAAATAGCTTCAGATGGGGCTGGACCTTCATAGAAACTATGAAGGTAAAGTCTTTTCACTGCTTAGTGTTGTTTTACTGAACTTTTTTTCTATTTAAAATGATGTTTTTTCTTTTTTCTGAAAGGCACCCAGAATGAGTATTTTTTCTTCTCTTTATTAAATTATCTTTCAGGGAGGACAGGTCAATCTATTAGTACTGTGAGACAGATGACCCACAATTCTAAGTCCACAAAGTGTTTCCATCTGTTTATTTACTGGGCATCTTTAATGGGACAGATACCGTACAGCCTATTCACCACACATGTGTACGTTGAAAGGTCATGTACTAGGCACAGTAGTGGTACAGAAAAGGCTTCACTGTACTAGACCTTGAGGCAAATTTGCTGTGTGGGCGTATTAATCAGAGAAGGGACAATGCAATCCAGTCATAAGGAGTCGCATGATCAGCCAGGTAGATATGGGAACAGCGTGATACATTTGGGAAATTGTAAGTGATGCATGAAGTCCAGAGCAAGTGACATGGTGACAATATGTCCTGATTTTCTGGGATCATTCTAGTTTACATCTGTTGTCCTGGCATAATTTGTAACCACTACTCACTTTTAGCTGCAAATATCTAGTTGTGGATACCATATGATATACTAATAGATGTATCTTTTGATTTGTCCTAATAGATGTATCTTTAAGAATCCATTCTGAAGTAACAATCTGAGATGTGTACAACTGTGAATGTAAAACACAATCACTGTATCATTACCGTATTTTTTGGACCATAAGACACACCAGACCATAAGGTGCACCTAGGTTTTAGAGGAAGAAAATAGAAAAAAAAAATTTGAAGCAAAAATGTGGTAAATATTTTACCTGCTCCTGCCTCCTGTGACCCCGCTCCACCACTTCCCCCCCCCCCCAGCAAGCCAGGTAAGCTATACTTGGACTATAAGATGCACCCCCATTTTCCTCCCAAATTTGAGGGGAAAGGTGCATCTTATAGTCTGAAAAATATGGTACTTATATTTTACTCAACCAAACACACTCAACAGCTATGCTCAAAGAATGATCTTCACATTCAATGAGAACCTTAGGCTGCCGTAATGCAAGTTGTTTTTGAAAATTTGTAGTATAAAAAATTATTCACAAAATCGTGTTACAATAAAAAATATAAACTATAATATATAAAGTATAAACCATGCGTTGAGTTAAATATAAAAGAGGGGAAATATATCAGTACTTTGAATTTGTTTTGTATTGGTTAAAGAAATGATTGCTCGAAATTTTTTACATCAACATTTTCCAAATGTTCTAGTTGTATATAATGAATAGATATATTTTAATGGCATGAAAAACTATCGGTTAAAATAGAAAGTGCAGTCCTGGCAAGGAAAATGAAATATGTTAAAGTTAATGACTAGAAGCAATATTGAGAAGATTGCTGTAGGTAATAGCTAGAATTATTAATAGGTGTTCCTGAAAAACCATACACAGGCTCCTGAAAAATGTATCTAAATTTAAAAGGAAGACAAATTAATGATAATCTCATCCATGCTACTTTGCCCTTCTGTGGTTGTTTCTCCTGTTCTTGCCTCTGTGTTGTAGGTGATTCAGAATTTAGCATGGGATTTTGAGCTGTAACAAGTTCTTTATGTTGCTTGATTTATCCTACTAAATAGTACTGCCTACATTTCTGATTCTTCTAGAAATTTTGCATTCCCATAACTTATGTTAATTAACTTTTGAGATAAGTTTGGAGACTCTGAGTGATTAATAGCTGTTTAATAGGTTAATATATATTTATTTTGATATTTCAGGATAATTTTCATTTTATTTTTCATTTGCAACATTGTCTGAATTTTATACAGAATCTATAGAGATATGTGGACTTTCTAAGGGAATAAAACTATAACTTGATTTTCTTTGTTCTGTGAAAATTAGTCAAGGATAAGAATACTTAAAAATGTTTTTAATAAAAATGATTCACGCCCTGGCTGGTGTAGCTCAGTGGATTGAGCGCGGGCTGGGAACCAGAGGGTCCCGGTTCGATTCCCCGTCAGGGCACATGCCTGGGTTGCGGGCCGGGTCCCCTATGAGGGCCATGTGAGAGGCAACCATACATTGCTGTTTCTCTCCCTCTCTGTCTCCCTCCCTTCTCCTCTCTCTAAAAATAAATAAATAAAATCTTTAAAAAAATGATTCATATACTCTGTTGCTACAAGTGGAAAGTTTCAAACAAGGAAGTTAATAAATTCCTAATCATTTGTTTTAAAGAGATTGGAAGTGACAAGTGAATCACTGTAAAGGGTAAAACGTTATAATATCTAGAAAAAGAATATCAAACAGAAACAGCCTTAGATGAATAGTACTATTTCTTTAAAATTCTCCAAGCGTAAAGGTTCTATTGATTATGCTACTGAAACTTGGTAGAAATACTCTTAATAATGTTTCACCTCTCTTGTTTAGATTCTATATTCACAAATTAATTAAGGTTCAACCATTTGGACTTTTGTGTCAAACTTTCCATCAGAAAGAACCACGTGCTGATCAAATTACCAGTTTGCTGGCAAATTTAATGTTTTATTATCAAATAATGAATCAGTACCTAGATTACAAACCATTCTCTTATGAACTGGCCTATAGTAAATTAATTCCTCATGGTCAATTCAAATACATCTGCACTGATACATTGATAGTATAGTGGTTAAAAGAGTGGGCTCTTGAATCTGTCTGTGGTAATAGCCTGCTTACTAGCTACATGACCTTGGGCAATCAGGAGACAGTCTCTTTATCTTGAAAAGAATAATAATATATACTTCAAGTGATTGCTGTTAGAGTAACATAACAGAAGGAAGAAAGGGGCACATGGTATACACTCAGTAAACTTGAACTGTTGCTGCTGCTACTAATGATACTCTTATCATCTAAACTTTCTTGTCTGTTTACTCTAAGAAAAAAAATAGCTTTGATGATTGTCAGCTTAGATAGCCTATTAGTCTTATCAATACATAAGTAAGTGGAATTCAGGGTAGAATAAGATATACAGTTTGATAAAAGTAGTAATATATGTGTGGTTTTGCTATTAGGAGTTATTAAACATTTTGTTCAGTTCAAGTTTAACCAATTATATAGAAAGACACATTGATATCTAATTCTAGGGCTCACTCATTTAGTGATACATGGTTTGGGTTCTATAACCTGAGTTTTAGTGAATATATATTCTTTGGCCTGATCCATATACACTACATTTGTTTCTTACAGTTAGGAGAGCAATTGAAGTGAATCAAGCCAAAGTTAGATCACTGTATGACAATCTGAGTTCACCTTCATGAGACTGAATATTTTATCGCAATAAAAATGCAGACAATTTGCCTTAATTTATGGCAATTAAGAGTATTCTGTATTTCAAGCTTTAATTAAAGGTTTTTATCTTAATAAATGCCACAAAATGTATTCCAATGCTTTCAAAATTAACTCATTTCTACTCGTAAGTGGGAGGTTGAAGTCAAAATGATTCTGTTGCAGTGTTTTGGTGTCCTATTTATTCACAAGTTTCTGCTCTAAAAACACTGAAAACAAGTTACACAATTAAGTCCTTTGCAATGTGGGCTAAGCAGCATCCCAGAGAAGGTTCATCACAGCCACAGTCCCAAGAGACTCCTTCCACCCCACACTGCTGCCCTATCAGACCGTTATCTCTCTCTCTCACATTTCCTGATAATTGCACTGAAATATCACTCACAGTGTAAGGCTGTGAAGAAGAAAGGTAACTGCATGGTGATATAATGAACTAGAATTGGGGTTTGCAATACTAATCTTAAAAGAAAACAAGTGCTAGGTTGGTTCATGCACAGTGAAATGGTTAATAAGCAAGTTCCAAGACATAGGCATTTGAAAAGCCTATGGAATGATCAATTTCATTTTTAAACAGAGAATTAAATTCTTACTAGCCAACTCATTCATTCATTCATTCTACAAATATTTATAGTAATTCCAGTAGAGCAATCGCCAGTTGCAATGACTAAAGATGAGCCTGGGAAGCAGAAAGCTGAGCAGAGATCCTGTCATAGGATGACCTTTGGGCAGGGACAGAGGCATTAGGGAACTATCAAGCAGTGCAAAGTAGGGGGATAACTCAACCAAACAAGTTGGTGTCATAGTATATAAAGGAGGATAACAAATTAATTTTATCTATGGATTTAATGCAAATTTTCACGTTATTAGTTAGATGTATTTCCAAAGATGAGCTAATTAGAAAGCTAGCCTCTTATGTGGAAGAGTCACTGACACATTAACCCACTGGAGAATGAGAATGGGGATGCATGCATCAATGGCAGAATTTATTCCTTTTTTTCACTTGTTCACATTACTATTTGCCAGGCTCTTGCTAGGTGGCTAGAACTGTACTAGGTGAAAGGGGCAGAGCGTGGAATAGACATGAAGGCATCTTGCCTTCTGAATCTTAGACATTCTGGCGGGAGTAAGAGCTGGAACTTGGAGCATCGCGCCCTCCTGGTTGATATCTATGGTGATTATCGTCTCACTTTTCCCCACATGGCATTCCGTTGCAGAGGCTGCAGCACCAGGACAAATATGTGTAAGTCAGTATCTTCTTTATGAATGACAAATGTTTTTCTCAAGTTAGAGTTATTGTCTTACTAAAGTATGTAATTAATTATTTACTGTACATTTAACATTTCTTTCCTGCTAGTGGATGCTGGGTTAACTGTGGAGATAAAAATGAGAAAACATTTGTCTTTGCCCTAATGAAACTCAATGTACAGACTCATATCTAAAATGATATGAAAATAAAATAAAAGTTAAATATGTATAACTGAAAAAATTTTTGCATTAGGTGATTAAAATACAATGAAGGAGGGAAGTTTAACTTACTGCCAATTACTCTGTTCCAGCCCATATGCTGTTGTTCAACAAGAGGCCCCTCTGGGGTTCTTTCTGGGGGCACATTCAAGATTCTGGAAAAATTATCAAAATACCTCTGATCCCTAACAATAAGGAAAAGTTGAAAAAAAGAGCTGCCATTCAAAAAGTACTATAAGATGGTCAACTCTCTCTTATAATAAAATCTAACATGTATAGAGCAATTACTAAATGACAGACATTTTTTGAGTACTTTACCTTTATTTTCTTATATAAAATTCATAAACCCAACTAAGACAAAGAGTTTCTAAATATTTTGTAATTTTTAAATAACTTATCATCACCATAATCATTATCATCACTGCTATTCATTGCTATTTACAAATGGTAGGGTTTTGAAATGTCTGTTTATTTCTTTTGATTTGTCTGTAATTGTTAGTTTCTAGTTTCCTCACATGATGAGGACATAATGTCACCTATCATATTTCTGCTTTGATAACCTGATTGGTGGTTTATTGATGCCTGAATAGGAAGTCGATTTTTGTGAATGTTTTAAGACACCTGAACATAAGTGTTAGGAATTTACTGTGGATTATACTTTTCTACATACATTTTATAAACTGTTTCCTAAATTTGTTTTACCCTGAATTTGAACCTTGGTTCGTACCAAAGTTTGTAGTATTTGACATTGCCTCCATTACCTGTTTATCAGGCCTATCCTCTGATTTTTAACTATTTTGACTAATTTTTCATTAGATACATTTTAGGGGAAAGAAAACAAAATGCCCTGGAAGCTCATTCCTTTCCACATTTAGGTAGCTAAGCAACAATGTATCTCACAGATCTGGATTAGTTTGATATGAATTAAAATACTGTCCTTACATTTCCTAATGCATAATTTATCTGATTGGACAAACAAGTTGGTGTCGGGATAGAACTCTGCAGATCCTCTGCAAGAAGCCAATTTCTCGACTGGAAGCTCCTTATTGCTCCTCACCCCCTGTCTTTACAAACGTGGAAGTGTATGGAGCAAGTTTGTTCTTCTGGAACACTTTGCCTGGAGCATCCAAGTCAAATGTATACCACTTGGTTCCCTCTTTGCCTGTGACATTTCCTGACAATTCATGTTTAATTTACAGAATGACATTACACAGTGTTCACGCCCACATTTCATGACACTCTGTCACAAATACATAATGTGGCTTTGCTGTCTGTGCTAGGCTAAGTCTGGGTATTTATATGATAATAAATTTACATAAATTTATTTATTTTTATTATAGATAGATATTACCTTTCTTTTTGTTTTTTTTAATGCTTGATTTTGCTTTTGTTGTTTTTCTCCTCTTATTCTTCCTTTTCTTCTCCTTCTTTCTTTTACTGTAGGATGGCATTTGCTTTCCTTTATTATGTGTTTATGTGCTCTTTCAGAAAATTTTGGTTTGTTCTTTTTGTGGTTAGCTTTATAGCGGTAATATTATAGTGAGTAAATTTTATTTTTCAAGAATATGCATCGATTCTTCACTGTACATAATGATATAATTAGTATACTTCCACTACCTTCCACCTCTTTTCTCCCTTATCTGAGGCTAATTTGTTATATTGTAGGATTGTTACATTTTTAATCCACTACAGGTTTCCTTTATATTTATGATATTGTTGCCCGGCTGGTGTAGCTCAATGGATATTATTTATATTTATAATGATCATCTTACTAATTCTAAATGTCATGTTTTTGCTCCTTTTACACTTCATCTCTTCACCCTTTTTATAATTTTAGAGTATAAACAATAAAATATTATAAACTTATAAATAATAAAATTTTATCTCATATATATATACAAATCCCCACTGATATTTGTATTTAACCATATGTTTGAGTGCATCAGTGTTTGCTATAAGTTTTTTGGCACAGCTTTCACATTCATCTCTAATTTTGCTGGTTTATTTCCCATAGATCTTTTCAAGAAAGGTGTGTGACCACTATATTTCATGGTATCTTAAATAGTAGTCCCACATTTCTCGAATATTCTGTTTTTTTTTCTAGCCTTTTTTGTTTGTTTGCTTTTCAGCTTGGGAGATATCTATTCAGATATCCTCAAACTCAGACATTTTTTCCTCAGGCAAGTACAGTCTAATAAACGAATTAAAGTCATTATTTCTGTTACGGCATTTTTTTTTTGGTCTCCAGCCTTTCCTTTTAGTTCTTTCTTAGAATTTCTATCTTTGTGCTTAGATTGCCTCTCTGTTCTTACACTCTGAGTACTTTATTCATTAAACTTAGCATGTTAATCATAGTCAATTTAAAATCCTGGTCTTATAATTCCAATATTCTAGCCATATATGAGTTTGGTATTGACAACTACTCTGTCTCTTTAAACTTTATGCTTGCTTTTAAATCTGTCTTGTAAATTTTTTTCTTGATAGCTGAGAATGAACACCTAATAAAAGGAACAACCGTAAGGAAATAATTTAATGATGTGGGGAGGGGGAATCATTCTACAGTCCTATAATGAGGACTCAACCTTTCAGTGAGCCTGTGCTTCAAGACTGCGAACTTCACTGGTGTGTATCAGTCCACCGTCCCTTAGGCTTAGATGGGACAGGAAGCTAGAGCTGGCTGAGTTGCGTATTTACCTACTCCCACCTTAGTTAGGCTCTGATAACACCCCAGTCGTTTAGGCTCTGGGTAAGCAGTTTCTCCTGGGGTAAGAACTTGTGAAAAAGAACAGAATGTTCTGGCATATTTAAAGTTGTTTTTTCCCCTTCTTCTTGCCAAAAGTACAAGGGGATTTTTCTCTATATTCCCTGTGAAGACCTAAGACAGATCCTGGAGATAAAACGAACAAAAGTGGGGGCGGGCCTCCTATGCCTGGGTCCTCTGAAGTTTTAAATCTCGGAGATGTCTGTGCTGAGCCTCCAGCAATTCATTAATTACAACTCAGGCTTCCCGGCTTCCTGCTCATAGGTTTCTGCTCCAGTAAGTTGTGATTCTCTGTATTCACCTGTGGGCTGTTCCAGTTTTGGGAGTAGCAGTTTGTTACACATCTAAGAAGGATGGCTGATTTTTCAGTTTGCTCAGCCTTTTACTTATTAGGATGGAGTGTTGATTTCCAAGATTCTTACATGCTGAACTGGAAACTTATTCATTCATTTTTCATTGAAAATATTTTTGAGAACTATTCTATTTTCATCCTAATTGAGAAAACATGTTCCCTTGTCTTTATCCCTAAGAAATACAATATTTACTCCTTCTCAGGCAGAGTCTCTATTCGGCATATCTTTTGAGTCTATTATCAAATGAATAGTTCATATTTAGTAAGGGTCTTAGAATATACTACACCAACTTTTCACTCGTCTTTGGTCCATCATGGGCTGGTAAACATGGTAATTTAGATCAAATAACCCTTGGCTCTTTACCTGGACTGATTCATGTACATATGCGTGTGACTTTGGCAAAATTATTTAGTCCACTGTTTATCCTCCTCTGTTATAAAATGAGTTTAGCAACCATATTAATCTCGTAAGATTGTTATGACAATCAAGTAATGAGTGTGAACTCTTTTGAGCAAAACAGTACATAGTAAATACAAAGTAAAAACTATTAACAATAAAATTTGGTGCAGCTCTGCTAAGCAGCCAGGAGTGCCGCAGAAAGGAAGAGAAATGAGTGGAGGGAAGACGTTCGTCTTTGGATGGACTCCTGAAAGCGGGCTGATAACTTCATGTCTCGATGGAGTAGCACAGTCTATGGGACCAGGTTCAGGTACAAGGGACAGCGTTAATGAGGTCACGGCATCTTGAGAATTCTACACACTTAATAATGCTTTGAGTGGGTACCTTCTAAATAAATATTCATTGGCAGGTCACCTGGCAGCTTTATTGGCCTGAAGTTTTGCTTCTACAGCCGACAGTCTTTTGTTGTCCTTATTATTCTATGAATAACATTTCATCTGTTGATTTAGCGTCCCTTCCCGGAAAGAAAGCTCCCACTGATTTTGGAAATTGCATACCTAGGCTGAGCAGAATGCATTTTAGGCATTTTTGTTTTAAGTTTGTAAACAGCGGTAGTTACATGGGTATTTTGGAAAGTGTCTACGGATCAACGACTTTCTTCAGAGTTATCTGTTCTCTTCCAGTGATTCAGAGCATATTATTCTCCACTATCCACTTTGCAGATAATAAGAGTCTGTCTTCAGGAACAGAAGATGGGAAATGCTATTTTTTTTAATCCTTACCCAAGAACTTTTTTCATTGCTTTTAGAGAGAAAGGACAGAAGAGAGAAACATTGATGCAAGAGAGAAGCATCGATTGGTTGCCTCCCATACGCACCCAGACCAGGGACTGAACCTGCAACTTAGGTGTGTGTCCTGACCAGAATCAAACCCACAATCCCTCAGTCATAGGACGATGTTCCAACTAACCAAGCCACACTGGCCAGGGCAGACATTCTTCTTTTACCTTCTGACTATATGATGCAATTCAAACAGTAAAAAGCTTTGTCATTTACATGAACTTATAAAAATTATCAACATTATTATTGAATCATACTAAGTATTCTCCCCTCTAAAAAAACTCATGGCTTTATGTATTTCCGGTGCTGCCGTTCCTCATCCACCTCAGTACAGCACGTAGTATGACTATGACATAACGACTTTAATTGCTTTCATTTTACTATGTATAGAGAAGGACATGGCCACAAATGAGTGTTGAGCATTCAGCTTGTGCATGTTAATGTTTTTAATGCAATTATTTTGCCCAGAGAATTCCTGGCAGCAGTTGGTATGGTTTGAGTCACTTCTCAGCCACCCTGTGAGGAAGGAAATGAGACGGACATGCTAGCATTTCTTTGCCTTTCCTTTGGCCAAAGGTCACATTTCTAACTTTCTGCAGAGCATAAAGGGGAAAAAGTTATTGAGTCAAAAAAAATAAATGATACTGAAAACAAGCTTTGGACTCAATTTCTCATTATATATATAATATATATATATATATATATATATATATATATATATATATCATGAGAAAAAAATGAGTTCCATCCATTGTAAACACCTGTGTTAATTGACTTCGAGCACGAACGGATACCTGCATAATAGAAATAGATGACCTAGGAGGCTCTCCTATACAGCACAGTCTGGGCAGCCAGTTTATTGTGTGAAATGGCAAACTGACATCTCTTCTGTGATCTGGCAATTCCATCATTCCATACATGGGTAAATGCTACCTCAAATATAATGTGAGCATGTAAATGCTACATCAGACTGCTTAATTGTTACTGACTTACGTATAAGTAGACTGAAGACATGAATCCATAAACACTCCTAAAATAATTCTGTAACATCTCTGCAATGGCAAAATATGTCCCAGTTCTGAAGCATAGGAAATTTAAGCCCGTATTTGCGTCCTTCTGTATCCTCTTTTCTGTCATTTTTGTCTGATAAATCTTCTGAAGGTGTCCCTGAATGCTAAACCTTCATGGCTGCAGTGCCCAAAGACGCTTGCTTATTCCACTATACTCTGCACATCTATCCCTTCCAAAAGTTACCACTGCTAACAGCAAGTCTCGGGAGTCTTGAAAAGTGTTTAATTAATCAATTTAAAAATAAGGTGGATAAAAAAGGACTTAAAATAATAACTTCTCAGTTGACAGTTTTATCTCACACAAAGGGCTTCCATTCTTTAAGAGACACAGAGACAGGATGGGACAAAAAATAGGTTTATAGTTGTTCATTGAATATATCCTATTTGAATAATTAATGAATAATAAGGCAAGAATAATTAATAATTCAGATGACAGTAATTAACACTGTTTCGTGTAGTCACAACTGTAAACCTAATTTGGCCCCACCCTTTGTGTGAATAGAATCTGGATCGCAACTCTGCTGATAGAGTCAGTGGGAGAGGGGTCTGTTTGTGCTTCTCTGCACGTCTCAGACCACACGCGACGGGACACTGCTGATTTCGTTCATGCGTGCTCAGGGCCTTGTCCCTTGGTGACATATAGAGTTGATTAAACCTATCCAAAAAGCATATTGTTAACAGATCTTAATTAATATTGCAAGAGAAATGTATGTAACTGGGAACTGAATTTAATTACTGCTACAAAGGAGACCTTAATATCTTCGTAATGAAGTTGAACGGTTGTAGAGTGTGGATGACCATCTTTAAAAATTGATGTGCTGCGAATATTTACAAGCAATTAGTTTTAGTAAGGCTTGATTTTAACAAGTTCTAAGAACAGTTATTTGTTGTTATTGTCATTTAATATGATGTGAATTAAAGGATGTTTAAAAGCTAGTGTCTGTTGTACCTATTGTAATTTTCATAGTAAGGTACAATTGTCCTTCATGATGAATTTAGGAGTATAAGTCACCCACAATTCTTTCATGATGAAAAACTATGAAACTGACACAATTGTGAGGATGTAATGATTTAAAAGTATATAGAGAATTCCAGTTAAGTACCAAATTTCAGGAAACTGGTATGTAATAATTTACAGTACTGTTTTGTTTTACAGAAAATTAAGTAAACATTTGTTATAATTTTATCTTAATAGACATAGACAATATTTATGTAGAATAGATACAGTTTACGCAGAACTGATTCCAATAATCACTAGAAAGCCACCTCCGCCCAGCATCAGGAAGTAGGCGGCGTCAGGCTGAGCACTTGACACCACAGTCTGCTCTTCAAAATACACCCCCGAGCAAATGAACAAGCAGACCTCTGACTGGGAGAGAGTGTTTTCACAAAGAACACATCCTATTTGAGCCCAGAGTATCAAAAGAACAGATAAAAGACATTCATGAATAAAACAAACAACCCAGTAAAAATTTTCACGTTCCCAGAAGGTATACAAATGACCAATAAGCACTTGAAAAGTCTTTTTTTTTTGTCATGAGGAAAAATGCAGTCTAAAACTGGAAGAGACCCACTGCATGGAAATCTCATATATTGCTGTTGAAAATGAAACTGATACCACCAATTTTAAAAATAGCTTGAAGTATTTTTTTTAAGTTAAACATCCTGTAATCCTGAAACTGCAGTGTGAGTTATTTACTCAAGAGTTATGAAAACATACATCCACTTAAAAATGTGTGTGCAAATGTTCATAACAGCTTTATTCATTAGAGTCAGGAACTGGAAACAATCCTCTGTCAATCATCTTGTCGTTAATTAAACAAAATTATGGTATACAATGTAATACTGCTCAGTACCAAAAGCCACCGGCTATTAACACATGAACAACATGGATTATTTTTTAAAATACCCTGAATGAAAAAAGGCAGATGCAAAAGAGTGTACTTTATGATTTCATTTACATGAAACTTGAGATAAAACAAACTTAATCTGCAGTGATGTAAAACAGAGCAACAATGTCCAGGGATTGATGTTGGGTGGGACTTGGCTGCAAAGGGGTTCGTTGGAATTTTGGGACGACAGAAGAATTTTATAACCTGATTGTGTTATGATTGCATAGCCAAACATTTCAAAAATTTATCAAAATATTCATCTTAAATATTTGCACATGTTAAGCATACAATTTGAGTTTTTAAAAATCTATATATATCACAATATAATAATCATGATGTATCTGTTTTAAAGCCTTAAAGTCAAGATTAACATTATTATTTATACTATGATCTGTTTTAATCGTTTATTTTTCAATATTAGAGGAATGCCTTTGTACAAATTATTTTTACATAATGAGATTGGCTTAAACATGAGAGACCTGACCTCTCATACAGGTGTAAATTGTTCAATTTATGAAGTTTATTAACTGACAGACCACTAAGGTAGAATTACAAAATTCCATCTTTCCATACCTCAGAGATATTCATGTGATTTTTATGATGCTAATACCATTAAAATAAATTGTTTATTCCTTTCTATTAGGAATGGGTCAGATAATAATATTACTCATGTAATGCTTATATCACAAAGAACACTTGTGTCTGTTATACAAAAATTAGAAACTGGCTTTCCACGTGTTTGATGATGGCCTAATGAAACATTCCTGCCGTCACGGACATGGGCTGTATGTGCACTGCCCAAGGTGATACCCACCAGCCACATGCAGCTATTAAGCACTTGAAATGAGGTTAATGTGAATGAGGAACTCAACATTTAAGTTTACTTACTTTTAATTAATTTAAACTTGAATAGCAGCATGTGACTACTAGTTTTCACATTATACAGCCAGATCTAATTCCTGGAATGGATGGGGTTGGCCATTCTTTGCACTACATCAACCTACGTACTGTCTGACATTATGGATGGGAGGATGCGATCTATGGTGTCTCACTTCTGCTTAACAGAATGAAATATTCACCTGATTTAGTCATATTCTGAACACTTGTTCGACCAACTTTACATTGGCAGGACAGTTCTGCAGCAAAGGATGCCAAGATGAGAATGATGACTTTAGACTTCATTCATTTTAGACACTCGCATGGCAGCTGGGGACAGCTGAGCCCAAATCAATCTCATGGGGCATAGCCTGGGCCAGCTTATCTTCTTCACGCTCTCATACAAGTGGCTAGGTGCTTGGTTAGCATTAACATTTAAGTTTGAGAAATGGTGAGAGCCCATTAACCATGGTCTAAGCTGTTTGTTCCAATTCAGTTTACTAGAGTCTGATCTTGGGAGATGTGGGTGCTGGTTATTAATGAACAGTTCCTTATTTTCTATCGCCTCTTGATGATACAGAAGCTTTTCTACTTTCTGTTGATATAGGTTCTAAATGACTACGTATAAGTTCCTAATTACCAAAAAAAATGTAAACATTTTGTCTTTGGATATCTTAAAATGAGTCACAGTCATTTTCTTTAGTGGTTTGTACTTTGCCTTTCGGACGGTTCTTATTGTGGAATGATTTATCCTGTTTATCTCATACACTGTCCACCGTACTTTGAAAACACTTATTTCTCCTGTTGTCTCTTCTTCATTTCATGATAAGCATATTCTCACTGCTTTTTCCCATATGGAAAGGGATGGGGTTAATGGTGCCTTTACAGTAATACAGTCTTGGCACATCCAGAAAGAGAACGAAAACAGTAAGATAGAAAAGTCTATTGGTCTTCAAACTGGGGTTGTCATCTCATATCGCCCAAGAGAGAGGGGTGTCTCTGAAGGCATAAAAAATCTTAGAAGCACTGAAATACATTAGTTTTGATAAAGTGAATGAGTCTAATTATCTGTAACAATTATGTTCCAAATCAGATAGTTTTACTTCATTCTTTCCTACAGAAATAAATCAAACTATCCACTAATATAGGGGTATCAAACTCATTTTCACCGGGGGGCCATATCAGCCTCACGGTTGCCTTCAAAGGGCTGAATATAATTTTAGGACTGTAAAATTGTAACTACTCCTTAATAGTTAAGCAAGATGCCACCAGGTAGAAACAAGGTGAGGGACTGGATAAATAAGGTGGAGTGCTGGATTTGGCCTGCAGGCCTTGTGTTTGCCACCTGTGTACTAATAGATCATTAAAATAAAGTCCGATGGAAGATATCTAGATGAAATTGGGCAAATAATTCAGAGAATTTAGTTGCAAAACTCTCTTCAGATGCATCAACTTATTTATGCAAATAAGATTACTCACAGCTAAAGGTGAAAATTAGGGAGGGATAAAATAACTACTGAACCCTTTTATATTCTAGCAAGTAATGCTATTAATTGATGGTACATTAATTAAAAAATAAAGCCCAGTTATAATAAATTAATTTCCAATACAATTTTTGGCTTTATTTTACAATAACATATGTGATGTAATTATGTTTTTATTAATCATTAGTATAATTATAACTCAACCTCCAAAGAATTTTTGGAAAAGTATTAGGGCTTTATGGTCATAGAAAATTGAGAAATTTAAAGAAAATAAATGTCAAATAACTACTTTAAGAGAATTTAAAAAATACACATTGCCAATATGACCGGTGTGAGGTGGTATCTCATTGTGGTTTTAATTTGCATCTCTCTGGTGGCTAGCAATACTGAGCATCCTTTCATATGTTTCTGGGCCCTCTGTATGTCCTCCTTGGAGAAGTGTCTGTTAAGGTCCTTTGCCCATTTTTTAATTTGGTTGCTTGTCTTAGAGTGGAGTCGTGTGAGTTCTTTATATATTTTGGAGATCAAACCCTTGTCTGAAGTATCATTGGCAAATATGTTTTCCCATATCATTGGTTCTCTTTTCATTTTATTGCTGTTTTCTTTAGCCATGCAGAAGCTTTTTATTTTGATGAGATCCCATTTGTTTATTCTTTCCTTCATGTCCCTTGCTCTAGGAGACATATTAGTGAAAATATTGCTACATGGAATGTCTGAGATTTTCCTGCCTATGTTCTCCTCTAGGACTTTAATGGTGTCATAACTTATATTTAAATCTTTTGTCCACCTTGAATTTATTTATTTTTTATTTATTTATTTTAATAATTACTTTATTATTGTTCAATTACAGTTATTTGCATCCTCTCCCTTTCCTCCTCCCTCCCCCTCCCACCCCACTCCCCTCCCCAGCCACCCTCCTCCCCCTTGGTTCTGTCCACGTGCCCTCCATAGTGATTCCTGAAAACCCTTCTCCCCTTTGTCCCCTCCCCCCTCCCCCCTGGCTATTGTTAGACTGTTCTTAATTTCAATGTCTCTGGTTATGTTCTGCTTGCTTTCTGCTTTTGTTGATTATGATCCAGTCAAAGGTGATATCATATGGTATGTGGCCCTCACCGCCTGGCTTACTTCACTTAGCATAATGCTCTCCA